>JAPYZR010000943.1:0-25407 GCA_030522945.1 Trichopria nigra
TGGTCGCCGTCCGGTCTGACGTGCTGGGTGCCCCCCATTTGGGCGGCTGGCACGTCCGGGACACGATCGCCGATTCCAAACGCTTGTACGGTTAGTGTAAAAATGATACCTACAACTTTATCGATATCGACCCCGTGTAAAGCCCGTAAAAGGAACTTACATTACGCGTACTTACACTCGGTTTAGCCGCAACTAACGCATGGCGATCGAGTGCAGCGCATAATATTTTCGCACATCGTTTCTCCGCGGCGAAACGTATCGGCTTCCGATTATTGATTTAGCAGTGCGAATACTATACCATTACGTAAAAACTGAATAAATAAGTAAAAGTGGGCAATGGAAAGATAGAGGGAATTTGTGGTGCGGGAGGGGGAGCCTGAAAAGACACTGTCCATCGCTGTTTTAATAATTGAAATGGTCGAGAAAAAAATCTAGTCGATCGTTAATCGAACCAGCCTGAGGGCAGAGCTTTCTCTTTTTGTCTTGAGAGATCGCGACTTGAGAATATTATATATAGTGATGGTTGCGGAAAGGCCAATCTCGACGATTGTGTCAAGCGGCGGCGCGGCAGCCGTTGCGTTATTATTCGAACGATTACTGGAGCGGAACTTGTGAGAAAATAAAGTCCCGAAAGAGACGCGTTCCGATTATAGCCGAGCTCCGTTCGGTCCTGTGTCCGATTCCGAATCTGCTCCATTCGTTATCGACGATTTAGCATAACAATTGGCCATGTCAGGTACCTGCGAATATGTAGGCGTTCAAGTGTGAGAGATACTTATTATATACGGAAAGGCGAAATATATACGACGTCTTCGCCTTCGCATACCTTCTGCTCGCTCGTCTACGTAACGTAATCGCGTCGAGTCTAATCGTCCCGACACATTACCGAGGAGCAGGTGTTGAAAATAATACACAACGCAACGTTACCTCGTCTATTCTTAACTTGGCTAAAACTCCTGGGTCACGGAGGATGATAAAAAATGAGAAGGATATACGAAAAGGAGGAGAAGACAGCTATGGCGAGAAAGTATAAAAGGCGAGAGAGTCGGAGGAAGCGATAAAGGATACGATAGGGAGTAGGGGGCAAATGTCGCTGAGCACTTCGTCGTTCCCCCACCGATAGATTAGGGTGATAAGCCGCCGAGAAAACAATTTTAAGCTTGTTAGCAATGCGCGCATACTAATATACGAGACAATTTCGTTTTCAATCGTGCAATTGGTCGGAAACACTATTTAGGTGTTACAAGCATTACGGGACGGTTTCCTTTTGTTTTCTTTCGCCATTAGATGTTAGATTAGATGATTGTTAGAGAAGACAGACCTTACAGTTGTTTCAAATTAAAGTTTACATTGCTGCAGATGCAAAGCTTTCTTTTTCCTTGTGCCCTCGTGTTCTTCGAGCTACACGGCCCGTTAGTACATTAATCTGATTAACATTTAATTCCTAGTGAATAAAACAACAGCTCTAGTAGTTTTAGTAATTCAAAGGAATAGTATTTATTACTCGCGAATTGAGGATATCTATTCTAAATGGGAGGAGTATTTGAGACTCTACTTTTATGACGATGAGATATGTATCGATAGGAATCAGACGTGTTGTCAATCTAAAGAATCAAAATGACAATCGATTATCTTAAATTTAGATCCTGACGTGAGGAAGTCAAGATTACCTGCTTATAATGCAAATCTGAACTTTAGAAGTGCTTTCATAAGTCTTGCTTATTAGAGTCAGACAAGGCCCTGGAGAGAAACATCAATTTGGAAGCCACCGGTGCCCTGTCAATTTCTGAGTCACATGACATGATGTAATACTTACGTATACTGTAAACACATATATGTCTTTAGACAGTTCTGTCGAAAGATTTATAAAGATACAAGTAAAATATTGATAGCTTTCCATTTCAAATAAAAGTGCGGCCTTCATAAAAAATAGGTATCATAAGTTTGCTAATCCATGTCATATTCGTTAAAAAATTATCGACTATTGGAAAGTCACGAGTGAAGAAACAATATTCCAAGTAGCATTTCCATGCAAATCTGTTCCGGTAATATTGGAACTGAGAAAAAATCCGGAGCGAGCGAAAAGAATCTTGAGCAATAGTGAGCGAAAAACAAAAAGATTGAACGATGAAAACGTTCAAAGAGAAAAGGTGGACGATAAGGATGCGATCGAACTCGAAAGAGAGAAGGCGGAAAACTTCGGCAAAGGGAAAAAGAAGGACATAGTTATAGACTGCGAATAAAGAGCAGTAAATGGAGGATTGTAAAGTGCGAGTGAGTCGGCGGATAGTGCCAGATAAAGAGAGCATCGCAGTGCGCGAGGGAGGACGAGGGGGATGGAAAGAGAAAGCAGGCTTTTGTTCGAACGTTTCGCTATCCCCGGCATCGATAAGCATTTTAAATTTGCCCACGAGAGAATATTATAGCGAACAGCTGTGCTCGCGCTTATTATGCGCACGTGCATTTAGATTATCGTCAGTATTTTGTGTATCGGGGGCGCGACGTGCGTGTTCGCGTATGGCGTGGCAATACGGATGGAGAACGCCGGATTCCCATGGGACGAGATTACTCTCTAATCGAAAACGAGACGCGCCTCGAAGAATACATTATGGGACAATCCCATAGGCGACGCGACGGTCCGCGGGATGCCTTTTCGAGTCTCAACGCCCCGTAAATTCAATACATATGGCCTTTGAAAAATAAACGGTCGATTATCATAATCTCGGCCGGCAACCGCATTAAAATTTTAAGGGGTTAGCTCCAGTGAGACCGGTTAATAGGACCGCTGTCAAATGGCTAAGTGCTTCGTTCGAGAGATTAGAAAATTATAAAGATGGATTAGAAAATGGTTTGCGCTAATATATCGATGAAGAGGAATTAAATGTGAAAACCAGAGATTACGTGGTGATATAGATTTACACCTGCCATTTCACTGAAAAAAATATGAAAGTATTTAATCGTCAATTCATGATTGTTTTATAATTAGTAGCTTTCGATATAAGTGCTCGAAAGTGTTTCCTGCGAGTGTGGAGATTTCCACTCGAGCCGAAGACGAGGTTAAAGTGATCACATTCGTATAAAAACCATTTTCAAAAATTCATAAAACAAGCACTTAATATACATATATACTGAATAACAAAAAAGATTTAAAATCTCGTGAAAACATTTGTTACTTTTACTTGTAATGTGTAGGCAACTTTTGTAGTTTGTTGCAAAATAAATTAGTCCCGTTTATATAAATGTTGTTTCGTTAGATCATAAGCTTAATAAAGATCACAAATAAACACGATCTTTATAAGGTATTTTCTATTATTGCAACATATCGAATATCTCGACGTAGTCGTGCTTCTTGCTGCAATAGTAAAGACGATTATGTACAATATTTCTTCCGGGTTGTGTAACTTGCGGTCAGACGTTACTGCGCTAAAACGTTTTCAATATTTGGCCGATATTCCAATTCCCCATTCGAAGTGACTATTCCGTTTTACATCGATCGAGTTTCTTGCAGGGCAACTTTCTGTTTTATGTATATTTAAAGACGTTCTCACTCATGGAGTAGAGAATCGTTAGGAAAATAAAAAATGCGCATATTAACCCATTATATAGTTTCATAAAAAACCGTATACATGAAAAAACAAGTTCGTAAAGTAATAACTAAAAATACAAGTGCATCCAAAATTTTTTAAATTGAATATTTATTTCTTAAAACTATAAACGTGATGCTTTTCCATTGTTTTTATTTTTCAGTTACAAACCCGTTTACTGGCTATACCTCATTTTCATTAAACAACTATTATACATATATTACAACAATATATTAAAACACATATAAATATATATTATGTTTATATATATCATGTTTCATCTTTCACATTGTTGACAATATATAGGAATAAAAAATAATTCTCTATATTATTTCTAATTCGGTTGTCTGTATTACTTTTTCATGAACCTCGATTCGTGTTTATAAAATTCTTATGCATTTGCAGTATGAACATGAATTAAACGTAAGAGCATCATTAATTGCCTTAGGATCAGTAACTAAGTATAATTTCGTAACTCTTATTGATTCATAAGTGCTATAAATTCATGTTGTGGTAAACATTTTGTGGTAGACTTTTATAGTGACCGAAGCAGTTTTGTTACTTTAGATTTAACGGTAATATTGATTGATTTAAATACGTAGTTTGGTTTTTTCCTTCTATCACATTAAAGCAGTTTTGATGATCTATACATTCTAATGAGGGCATAAATTACTTTCTTATTTTAAAAACGCTTTTCATATAATGGTTTATTCATTTTGATTCATCAAATAGCTTCGAAATCATTGTAATTACTATTCCAATTTATAATAAAAATAATATTTAATTACTTAAATCAGGATTAAAAAATTAAACATGAAAATTTTCATGAGGTTTAATGCATATAACAGTTTAAGATATATATATATATATTATTTTCACAATATTAAATGCATACACATCAGGTAATATTTATATTCTCAAAATATTTTTAAAATTTAAGAATAGTATAAAGTGGCTTATAAAACTTCCAATAAATTAAGTACATTGTCAAAATTTGAATACTTCATTGACATTTTATTCGAAACTTATACAATTTTTGTTTTTTGCATTTAATTATTAATCTGTTATTTTATTGAAATCGTTATTATTCTTATAACAGATGTTAAAATGCGAATTAAACGATCCAATTTGTGGAAAATATCCCGAAATCATGGACAGATATTTTTTTCATTTTTAGGTTCCACATAGCATCTGAATATCGACAAATGATAAGAAAGGTAGGGGCAGCTATTGTAAGATAACGTAGACAATGTGAATTGTTCAAGAAGAAATATCTTGTGTTCGCACAATATTTGTGGAATAATTATTAATTATTATTTACGGTCTTTCGTAATAATTGCCATTTGTCAGCCTACAATTGCTATTTTGGAAATATTTAATTAATTTCTTATCATTTGTGAGAAGATTGCATGAAATATTTAGAAATTGATAATTAGAGATAATATCAGAATCCTTTAAAAATACTGATGATGTCCTTTTTGCCATACAGTAATAGTAGGTATACGAAGTGATTAGTATCAGATTGAAAGCATCGATCCAAGGTAAATGGTTAGAAATGAATTTACTTTAATGCAATGTATGTACACGCGAGTATGTACAAGTAACTTGTTATGAATGATGACAGATATAATGAGACTTTGTGAGGACCACATATCTTACTAAAGTAGCTAAACTATAGTTTATTCAACTCTATACTCCCTTCATACATCTCTTCTTTCGTAATTTATATAAGCGCATTAATTATAATCTTCATGGAGTAATGAGGCTCTGATTTTCATTGTAGGTGTCCTTGCATTTGCGATTTGAAACGAGATACAACCTTTCTTTAAACGAAGCATTTTTGGGTGCTATGTATTTTACCACAGTTGGTGCAAATCGAATGCATTATAATGACACACGGAGCATTTCCATCATTACTCCAGAAAAAGTCGAAAACTTCGATGGCAACGTAGTCCGGCGTGTAATTTCATTCCATCGCGTGCGTGCGGGCGAACGACTGAAACGGACCACAAATAAATAAAGTTTCCATTTTTGCATTTGGCGAGTCACTTACAACTTTTTACGCGTCAACCTCGTTTCACGAAATTAATGGCAACTTGCGCAACTCGTACGCTGAATTTCCCATAAAATGTCACGGTCTCTTCGGACTTTACTAAAGATGCACAAATGCAAGGTGCAGTCGCAACCCGTCTTTTTGCGTCCTTGAAACTCCCCGCATCGGCCTTTGTATGAGGACATTATACACAAATCAGACAAACCGATTATTATCGCGCTCTATACTTCTCTCCCGTCTTTCAACTCTATCACGCACGAGTTTCGCACGTTACACTATGTGATTTGCAATGATCCCCCTTGCGCATAACGGAAAATTCTGAAATACCGCTTAACGTCCTGGGGGTTGATGCAGGATATTCAGCCAGTGTTGATGCCCAAATATTTGCTCGGGAGATTCGAGTTTCTTGCGGTGCGGGCGTTCTCTTTTAAATCGTAACGAAGGCTGCGGGTTATACTATCGCATATGTCGCGCATATCTGTACGCTGCATATGTAGATAAAAAGCGACCATATACGAGAAAGATAAAAATCGAAACGAGAAAAAGTTTGGTGGCATTCGCACGCCGGATTGGTATTTAATTAAAAATCAATAATGAATATATTTTCGTTGTACAGACGTGAAAATCTGAATGGCTTTTTTCATAACGTTGATCTGTATTTTAATTTAACCATTTCAAGTGTGCGGAGGATTAATTTTTTATGCAGGGTGTCGGCATTTTTGCAGTATCGATTCTCCCGATATTTTTCATTATGGATCTTAATTACAATTTTAAGGTGTCGGCGTAGCCATATCAATTAAACTAATCAGTAGTTTATTGGTTTATATAATTTTATTATAGTGAAATGAATTCATTTACCACCTAATGGTTGTACTTGGCTCACTTGTATCTATGTATACCCTCTAAGTTTCTAACTTTCAACAAAGAGTTGCTCAGTGGTTAACAAAAATCCATCTTTATGATTTGTTAATTATTATTATGGCAAATATTTTGAAAAATATGAACATTTTCCATTTTCTAATTAAAGCAGAAATTCTTTTCATTTTTTTTATAATACGTAGTTTGCTTTTCTTACATAATTCATTCACAAATTATATAAAAATCCGTGGAGTATTTCCTTGCAAACATTTTTCCGTAATGGTTCACAAAAAAATTTTATTACAACCTAATAAAAATCCCACTTTCAACGCAAATTTCTATCGGTCCTCCGCTCTTTTTTTGCCTCGACTTCAACGAGGTACAGACAGATATATGCGGCAAGAAGAGGTATAGGAAGCAGAGTCAGGAAACAAGAGGAGGAAGATGGATAGAGAACGAGAGGAAGAGATAGTCGCAACTCCAGCTATGGAGAGCAATGTGGATGTGAAATGGTAGTAATGAAGAGAGACGGCGGGAGTAAGATAACGAGAGGAGGAAGAAGAAAGGACGATAAAGATAAGGACGAGGGAAATAAAGGAGACACGGAGAGAGAAGAACAGAGAGACATGGCGATAGGTCGAGAGGGAGAGGAAGAAAATGAACAGCACGATATACTGCTCACTGGAGCGTATTCGCCAAGCACCCCTCGACTCGGCTATATTTTTCCACGCGCGCATTCATTTTCGCCTAATATATGAGCGAAAATATCTCAAGGATTAAAGGGATACGCGCATGCGTTATTCCATCCCGGCCAGGTTAGGACATGATTAACTTCGGTGCACCGCTAGTATTTTTTGTGCATTGCACACCTTGCACTAACGAACTGGAATGTGCGTGAACTAATGACTTGTCTTGTTCGTCGTAAAGCCACGTCCGCCTGCGAAACGAGAACTGTAACGACCGAAATCCGCTGTTTTACGATGAGAATCTATACATTAAAATTAACCGACGCGTAAGCGAGATTCTCGCAGATGTCGCGCGCAATGAGCCGCTCTGCGTTTTGGTGCGTTAACTTCTTGTAACGTGGACGAGGCTTAATTAAGTCATTCGTTACCTCGAAAATATTATCCCAGTTTCTAATTGATACTCTATCGTCGCTTGCCTGATTTATGTACGAAAGGTTAAGCAATGCTTCAGAACCCTTGCGTACTTTAGATATACGCGCATATTCATGATCTCCTCGATTTATGGGGAAATGATGAAGAGTTTTAAATACATATGGTGAATAGTCATTTCATTTGAATGGTCAATAGTTTGTATGTTTTCATTCGATCAATCAATTTCATTTGTCAGTTCTTTTCAGGAAGATTATCCGGTAAAGGTTCATACAAAGCTTCAAACAGTATCTTGGAAGATGCCATCTCCATTGATTGGACATAGTGGATAATATAATAAATCCCAAACGGAAGTAACTTACAGACGAGTGACTATAATTGCAAGAATAAAACATAACTGATCCGTTAATGACTTGCCAATGAGACTGGGCATTAATTTGTATTGACCCGTCGACAATATAATAAGTAGATTAAATATCTAAGAGCGGAAGTTCTATTATTAGGCGTGACCAACGCGATAATGCAACTCGAACTGGATCAGACATTTCATTCGATGGGAAATCTAATTAACTAGATATTTTCTAATTGCACGGTTTAAAATTTCGCGACAAATACTTAATAAATAGTTTATAATAAAAATACTTTGATAGTTCTAATATTCGAATTGCATAAAAGATCCTATAGATCCTCTCCTCCTCATAATTCGCATTCGTCGATAATTTAATCATAATTAAATAAACTTTTCAACGGCGTCATTTAATCCATAATAATATTATATATATATATGGCTGATATAATAAACGCTGAAATTGCCAGTCATCGCAATTAAAAAAGAACCATCGAAAAACCAGCAAAGGAAGTTCGCGCCAGTCAACGGTAACAGGCATGAAATTCGATATCAATATTTCTGGCCGATATCAATGTACCTCTCAGGAGTATGGGAGAACTAAGCCGCACCGACGCGTCGGATCGGACGAGGTTGAGAACAAAATAAAATATGTGCCCGTAAAACATAATTCCCGGCGAAGAATGAAAGTGACACTTTGCTCCTTTTGCCGGACAATGCAGAGGCGTCGATTGATCTAATTATGTTGGATCGCATGGACAGGTTCGCATACAAATCGGCATATAGATTTGTAGCGAGTTTAATGGTCGCCGATCGATCTTCATCGAAGTCGAGATGAGCCGCGAGATATGCAATCACTTTGGAGCACGGCGAGAGATCGTCAAGGCAATCCATCAAGTGGTTGGTCCATGCGCCCGTGAGAGCACCATCAGCTATCGGCGAGGCACTCGTATACAACGACTTGCCGACTGAGATTGTGCTTTCAGTTTTGTACATTATATGTTACATTATATTCGTTGCTTAGCTCAAAATACGTCTGCAAGTGTCATTGACATTCTTTATCCTTATATATATGAATGCCTGGCGCAATTAATTTAATGTACGAGTATCTCTTAATACATCTCATTCAAGAACTTTATTAATATATGTATGTCGATATCCGAGATCGATAGGATGTACAAATGGGGAATGAAGATGTCGATACATTTCTATCTTTCGTATAGTTTTTGCTTTTCTTTTGTAGTCGTCGCCAATATGGTGGCCACGATTTGATTTGAAATATGAGATTTAATTCTCCTGAGAAATGTATAATTTATGAAAAAAACAAGAAAAACAACAACAACAACAACAACGTCATCATTTTATGATTTCTCGAGTTGTCCAAAAGTATTAAGCACCGAATTGGAGAAATGTCGTAATATAAGGAGACTTTCAACTCGACCAGTTGAAGAATTGATAGACATTTTATCCTATCTTTATCTATGTTTCGTTACATTTCCTGAAGAAACCGTATATAAAGTGTATTAAAGGAATACGAATGTAAAGTATTCCGTAATACGATGTACATTTCAACAATCAATAAAAATGCATATCGACATAGGTATCATTATCTCGTATTTCTACCGATACCAGAATATTCGACAAAGCTGCGCTTCTATATGACATGTCCGAGACGCATTGAAAGAAATATGCATATTGGCGTTCAATCGGGTGCCAAGCTCTATGTGCATCATTCGTAACTAAATTTCTCGATGCATTACGGTATTTCTAACGTGAAACTTATACAGTGCGGAAGAATTGCACATGTTTGCAAAGGTTCGATATAGAAAAGTATGATTTCGAAATAAATAAAAAAGCAGTACACTTGAGGAAATCTAACTTGATTTTACGATTGAAGCGATACACTTGCGCATTTGTATTACCTGATATCAAAATAGAAAATATGAAATACACAGCAGATATAAAAAAGTAATAATAATAATAAATAAGTTAAAAAAATAAACAAATAATGATCATTTTTACAATAATGCTCTATTAGTGATTTTTAATTTCTCATAATGTTTTTACTTTATATACTCATAAATTTTTTTCAACTTATTTTACTTTATTTGACTATATAGTATGACTACTATTACCGCATAAAGTTAATATAATACAATATGTGCACATATGCACGTACTATCGCATGCTTCTTTTTACACAACATATCACCTAGCGGTACGTTTCATTGTCGGCTTTTGGACTTTATATCATCGACTTGCATCTCACATCTTATCACCTTCGGATAAATTCTATAAAGATAACAATAGTATCTTTATCCGGTTTTGTTTATACACACTTTGTCGGTGATTGCATGAATATAACTATTATTTAATATGGTCAAATATTGCAAAGTAGTGTCGTTTATATTTGAAAAACTGTTTTAGAAATTTTTGCAGTACAATTATTTTGTTTGTAATATTAAAAAAATATGCTGTGAAATTTTTTGAAATGAATGGAAATTTATAATTAAGAGTAGAAAATGACTTATGAAAATATCCGGATAAACTGCATTAGTTATTGCATCCTCAGATCCTTAAAAACTATACCATTATCATCCCCGATGTGATAAAAGAACAGATATACGGAAACAACTAAGCGTAAGATATATCAACATGGAAAACAATTTACCTGCACATATAGCTGAAGGATATGACCAGCAATTAAAAAGGGCATGCGACCCGTTATACGACAAACGAGATATAAATTGAAGTAAAAAATATTACTTTAAACAATCGCGAAAAGAATTTGATTATTTAGAAAAATTGTTTCTACTTAATTCATTGTTACTTCTAAACTCGACGAAGCGAACTTTCAGCTCGCGTAATTTATGCATGCGAACAATAGTTGACGATATATTGTAAACCATTGTTTACAACGAATACGAAATGAGCCTGCACCTGCTTTACTCTATTGTGACCTGCGTGCAAAAGCCCACTTACGTCATATAATTCAGACTATCTATTGAAATCTGTCTTCATAAAACACCCATGTGTATATCTGTTAATGCATCTCTCATTGTCCTTGACACGACGCAATATATGCAAATATCGACAAACGGACATACCCACATAATACTAACACTCATGTATGTCACCGGTATATTTATTTATGCATTTCTTATTATTCGTAAATATTGGCTGGGTCTACTTTTTTAAAACCTGTGAAATCTTAAGGACAACGCTTTCTATTATAATAGAAATAGAATAACAGTTTTCTCCCTCTCATCCCTGGTGGCAACAGTTTCACAGAACCATATCGATGTATGCCTGTGTATAGAGAAATTGATTGTTTCGACACACGACATGGACCATTGTCTGATTGGCGTATATTTACGCGCATTATTCGACATTACTGACGTAGCCCTTGATGCGTGCACGTATGAAAATATTCTAGCATGCGCACACTTCGACAGATACAGGCGCGACGTATAACGCATCCTTCTGTGCCCTTGTATCGGCGCAAACAAAAGGTTCCTCAGTCAATCTAAGATTCGTTCCATGTGACGAATCATGCATTGTACGTGTACGCGAATGTCAGCGGATGGGAGAACCCCATTGTTGGGCGATGGACCGAGAACCGTCCTAGACGTGCGTTCGTGTAGGAATAGAGTCGATTAGTCACGGCTCGCGACGAATAACATGCGCGAACGCGACGGTATGCCACGTCGGATTCTCACCAACAAAGTCCGAACGGAACGATCGAAGGTGCACTTGGAAAAGAATTTGCTGAATGTCGGGAAATGCGCATTTGAATACTGGGAAAGCAATATTTTTCAATTTCAAACATTTACGTTCATTCAATTACAATAGCTCATAGAATGGCTGGGAATGTCATTTATGCAATCTCAGGCGGTGTCGATCCGAAATCTATAAATTTGAATTGGTAAGGGACGAACCATTCCTTTTAATTGAAAACAGAATCCACTATTTATTAATCGATATCTATATTGAGTGAGTTTGATCATTGGGAATTTTTCTGCTGAACCGTTTTTTATTTATTAAGAATATCGTTTATCAATCACCATACATTACAGAAACAAAACTGGATACGATTCACTACCCAGCAAGCACAATTTTTACAATTATGTAACAGTTGCGTAACAACTAAGTAACAAGGTAAGTTAGGTAACAAGTAACAAGTAGAAATTAAGTGAACAATAAGAATAACTGATTTTGACACCAATGAAGAAATTAAATACCGTAAAATATTATAAATAAAAAACAGTGTCAAATTAAATACGACATGCAGCGATGTATGAAAAAGCGTAAGAAAGCAAATTCACATGTAGACATTTGAATTGCGTTCGTATTGAACAATGAGCGATTAAGCATTGTCATTTGATCAGCTGTACCCTAACCGATCAAGTGTTGAGTCGTGTGATTAACTGATGTCCTCACTGATCAATTGCCGACGTAATTGATTGACTGAGATTCTGACTAATTGATTACAGCCATTTTTAATTGACAGTTGATTTATGTCAACTAGTGTCGCTATTCAAGGGTCGTACATTGATGACACTATTGAATAATCGCTAATACGGTGATCAAATCGTGATCGATCCTCCCCCGTGCATTACCTAATTATGGTATCTCGTATCTACATTAGTAAGGAGTATGTTTTGAAAATGATGTTTGTATATATACCTTATAAACAAATTTCATCGTTCTAATTAATATATAATTGCAATGTTATTATATTAAATAATAATAATTTAACATTAAAATGACACAAAGTCAAACTGAGGGGCAAGAGGGATACCACATGAGAATCAAAACTGAACCCTAGAAACAACTAGAGATAAACGGAGAAGGACAGTCAGATGAGAAGAAAGAACAATGGAAAGAGATCATGAAAGAGGGATAGATAGCGCAAAAAAGTGGAGAAGAAAGAGGGAAAAGTTCGTTTACGGTAGAAGATGCAAAGAGTGATAGTGGCAGATAAAGAGGAGACGAAAGAGAGAGAAACGCAGCTGAATCGAGTGGAGTGAGGAACTATCTACGTATCAGCAATCTGTGACAAGTTGGCGTAATGAGGGCTCCCTCTTTGTGGAGAGAAGGAAGGCCAATTATCGGGACCAGCTTCTTCGCCCGTGGGCGCTCTCCGCGAGCCATCTCGGGAATCAAGAAAGCAAAAGAGGACAAGAAAAACGACACACATAGGGGATTCGGCGGGAGGAGTTGGCAAGGGGCGGGGCGTGGGGGATACCATGAAAGGTATATATATATATATATATATATATTTGTGTGTGTAGAGAGAGAGAGAGAGAGAGGATGAACGGAATGCTCCAGCAATCGGTTTCGAAGCGAATGTACGACCGGACCACGAGAGAAACACCTGCAATTAAGATATGTTAATCGCCATAGAACATGTCTACATCCATATCCCCGTACCTTCGCGTCCTCCTCGTCCTCGTCGCCGTCTTCATCGTGAACGAGACGGTCGCGAACACGTATGACGACTATCGTGACCAGAAATTCTTTTATGAAAAATCGACCAGGTTCCTTCATGTTCGCTTTCTATTTGTATATGACAAATTTCTTGATTAGCGCAGTTATCTCCTCGGTTGTACGGCAATTTTGTGAATCGTTTTATTAATTAAGAGACTCTTTCGTGGGTGGGCACCTTAAGTTCTCTTTTATAAATAAAATCTCACGCGAAAACTGCGCGAAATAGTACCACTTATTCTTCAATAGCATGCGTATGATTCGCATTTGCTTTGAAAAATGTGAAAGGGCAACATCAGTGTTTAGAACAAAAAGTTATGAACAATACGTTTTGATACTTATTGTTACCAATATATGCATTTGACTTCATCACTAGAATAAAACACAAATTATTATTGTAAACATATTAGAGCTATGGTCTCTGAAATTATTCCTTCAAAAAATTGACATAACGTTTTACACAGCCAATTACAAAGAAGTGAGATCTAGAATCTGTGGTGCTGGTGGAGTTGTTTCATCAATATTTTTGAGTATTGAAGGCATAAATAATGTTCTGAACGAAAGTTTACCATATTCACGAGATTTCTTGTATTGTGATACGAAAAACATCACATTTTTTATACACCGATTAAAAACAGAATAGGAGAATCGTCACTCCCCAACAGTGACTCCATTTTCATTCCAATTTAACGCCCCCGAATACGTGTTCGTAAATGTATTTGATAATTGATCTAAATAAAGAAATGGAATAAATTCTTAGTGAATTAATATCGTAGACAAAAATATAGTATAGATATATCACATGTATGCATTATTATATTATAAGTAAGATCCGGTTTCAAAACCATCTATAGAATAATTTTCTTAATCTCTATAAATATCAATGAACCTATAAATATCAATGACGAACATTCTTCAAAAAGAATTTATTTTTCAAATATTGGGAAAAGTGACATCTTGCAACCAAAAGTGGCACAAAATATTTCTATAAGATGAAGCTTCATCTCCGAACGGCAAAAATATCCTATATTTCGTAAGTTCTCTTGTCTAATGTTGCCGAATGTATTATCATACTTTTATTCCTAATTAGATATAAAGTTATGATGATCACATTTATCGGATATATTCATATTTTTTCGTACTGAAATTTGTTACAATAATCAGAGTCTAGATCTGTAGCAATAATCACAATTATAAATATTTTTGTTCGAATTAACAACAATAAACATCGTAACTTTACATTGTGTCATATCTTTAATACTCGATTCTTTAAATATATATGTAAACTTTTATATGTTAAACTGAAGATACGCATTCAATAGCCGATGTTTTTTCAATTTCAAATTATTATTTTTTACCGACTTATCAAAAAATTCCCTAAATTAATTTTTAAACAATTTTCTTTATATTTACTATTTTCTTTGAATAAAAATTCAGGCGTTTACAGTGTACTTTGAGTATATTACAAAGAAAAGCAAGTTGTAGTTTATATTTTCGTTTATTAGAATTTTATAATGTTTACGTCTAGTATCTATAAAAAGTACTCTTGCGATTTTTCTAAAATGAAAATTGAATCCATATCAAAAATTTAATCTCTTTTCTACGGTATAATTCTACTCTTTTTAGTGTGAATCTGAAAATTTTCATACCAGAAAGTGTGAATTATTCGTCTTACAACACTAACTCCAAAAAATTTAGATAATAGATAATGATTAATACTAATTACGAGAAAATAATCAGTCGATGAAAATAAATATACTACAAACGTCATAAAAAAGGTAGGTAATTAAAGCAACAATGAAACACGTATTTTGACAACTATGAACTTAAAAAAAAATCAAAAAGATAAAAATAGCAAATTAAACATTGACATATTACGATAAATTTTTTTTATGAAAACTTAAAATCACGAAGAAAGTGTATTAATAACTCGACTAATTTCTTGATTGGTGCGGTTATCTCTTCAAGGGCCCGGCGACTTCGTGAATCGTTCTATAATTAAGGAACTCTTTCGTGGGTGGCCACTGTTTCTGCTTTTTTTCTTCGGATACAATCTTTTCGTAAACACTTCGCGGGAAATTCGACCTGTTCTTGGATCTGATTCGGCTTATATATATGGATGTGGGTGAAAGAACTTTTTGTAAAAATGTTTTAATTGTGGTCGAGCAGGTGTTCGTAAGTGATCAAATGTAGCGATAAGCTTGAACGTTCTGTATCAAATTCTTCCCGTCAATTCCTTGAATCGTATATTACATTTCAGTACATTGCACGTTATGAATATAAATATAACGTATATGTATTATGCTAGGTGGTCACATTCAGAAACTAATATCATTTATTCTTATCTTATAATTTTTCGGTTATCTTAGTCCATTTATTGAATCGCATTTCGCAAATAGGGTGAAATCTTAAGATAATGGTATGCATTAACATTACTATAACGCAGATAACCTGCAATTATATAAGGAACGATTTTAAATTGCATGATCTTCATAAGAGAAAATTTCATGAAGTAGAGCATTATCATTTGGAAAATAGTCGTTTTACGAAGTTCATAATGCTTGTCACGTATTCGAAAGCGTCGTTCATACCGCGATATTACCCTATCGCACCCTATAAATTCTTTACAATTCTACGTAAGCTCAAAATACAAAATTCATTTCTACGTGAATCATTCTTGTGTATTTATGACCCGACACACTTTTTACTTCAAGAATCGCTGTAATTTTACACAATTACGTCATTTATTCGGAAATTATACATATGATACGGTCTTGTATATTAACTGCACGTCCTACGCATATATATATATTTATATTTATATGTTTATATAATACGGGATACACATTGGTGTTATGTAATATACACAGGTTATCATATTCGCCTAGAGTTAAATAAATAATTTATGTCAATAAATTTTTTGTCAAATCTTTTGAATTTGTGACTTTTCAATTATCATACTAAATATGTTTAACAGCATATATAACAGATAACAATAATCATATTGCGTATTTATTAATATGATTATATTTAATTACAAAATGTTACGATCCTATGTAAAAAATTAACTGTTGCGCTAGCGGCCAAAGTTGCCACAGTTATCTTTTACCATCAGGGGAAATAAAAATATTGAATAATTTACTTAATCTACCATTTGTATGTGAATTCTACCAATGATATGTGAATTCTATGTAGAAAATAGTTAAATAGTTAATTAGAAAATATGAATTGTTGCATTTTATCATGTTTTGATGTTTTTAACTGTCAGGGTTTCAAAATTCAAACAATGTTCCAACACTCACATCCAGTGCAAGGTTTTTCGTTGTTTACTCGTAACCGAGAATTCAAAGTCTCAATAGTCATGAGATTTGAAAGAATAAAGTAAGTATCGAGCGATGAGAACCAATGAACAAGAAATTCTATATTGAAAATGAGAATAATAAATGTGAGAAAAATGTTCGTATTATGTCAATTAATAAAGTTTGATGAATCAAGATATCTAATAACATACCATGCAATTAAAATCTTAAAATATAGAGAGGTATTTAGGTGTGTTTCCGACTAAAGTTAGTTTTCTGATCGTCAAAGAATCAATTAGTGAAGTTAAATGCTTTTAATTGATTAATAACTTGGCTAAAGTGATTACTTTATTACGTCGACTTTATTGTTCTCGGGTGGAACTTGTACATAAAATAATTCACTTCCAAGAGAGAACGACTCGTAGCTTTAAAACGCTGTTTTACAGGCTGACAATGTGGGAAATAAAATCGAACGACTTTTTCTGTTAAATGTGTACATTGGTGAAATTTCCTTGTCCCTTAGACCCTCTAATTCTCTTCCCTACTTTCCAAGTCTTGTCCAGGGTTCGGGTACATTTAAACCCTATCTACGAGTATGTACTGCGTGGCTGCATGTCCGTCTGTGTGTATATGCGGTTGAATACCTAAGCACAAGCGTATATCGACAAAGAGGAAGTGGAGATCTCGATAGTACAAGGCTCCACGAGGACACGGTCTGAATCGACCCCTTTCCTGCCGATTGCTCCAACTTTGACAATGGCCTTTCTACGTAGATTTACCAATTACATCCCGATCGAGTTACGGAACCGCAGATATTCTCAGCAGCATAGTGTACCGCTGAGGGTCCATGCTTTTCTCTTTGTCGCTCTCCGTCTCCGACATTGTGTCCCGCAGCCGAATCCATTCAATCTGGCGCACTTCGTAAAATGACAATATAATCTTTTTCTATTTCCCGCCATGAAAGACCTCATTTTCTGACATACTGCGAGATTCGGGGAAGCTATATGTGGAATCAATTGAGATAACCGGACCTTTATGAATTGTATGATGACGAACAAGTTACAGAAGGACAAAGTAATAACAGGAAGGGACCATGTGATTTTATTGCGTTGGCGTACTACGTCTGACAATATCCATTATCAAAGCCAACTTGCAAAAAATTCTTGCGCTACCGTCGAGAAGTAAGCGAAGATCTTTTTACTACGCGAGATCGTATCGAGTTTGGAAAGTATATTTTGATATTAGACCGTCAAAGTTTTACAACAAAAGTTTATAACTGGAAGGCGGATAGTTGAATGCGCGAGTCATTCTGGATTTTATTAAAGTATGAAAGCGTGGAGAGAGAGTGTCTAAACGCGTCAGAGAGAAAATCGAAAAGGATGTACTCGAATAAAGTAAATATCAGCTGGTTTTTATACGATCCAACTTTTGAGAATTGCGTAAGCATACTTGAAAACTGCAATTTGTTTTTTCCTTATTCGAAAGGAAAGAGATTCAATAAGAAAGAGAGAGAAAGTGATTTTTTAAACGACCTTCGCGAATTTATTAGGTTATGATGTAGTGGATTTTTAAAATAATACAATCGTGTCATCCTATAGACGACGATTCTGATCCTGCAAGCAAGTTGATTCTAATACAGCGCGTAATACCGTGGTAATACCATTTACCATATACCATGAAGATAACTTTCTACTCATATTTTTTCAAATTCTCTGAATCCTTTTGTGATTCCCAATTTAAACGAATGAATAATAATTTTCGTGCAACTGACCGCTCTTCTCATCGACTGTGAATATTTAAGACTCTATAATATATAAGGAACGTCTGGTTGGATAGAAAAATCTACGCCACTGAAGAGGGAACAATGCACATTTGAAAATTTAAAATTGCTTGATCAAGTCGGAACCTCGAGTCAAACTGCCGTTTTTCAATTTGATTCTACGACTGTTCGACTTCCCCTCTACCATTATTGTAGAAACTAATATTCTTTATTGCACTTTTAGTTACCTTCCGTCCAAAAGTACATTTTTTACACGAATAATTTGTTATAAATATTATATTTTTGTACTTTTTAAAGCATACGTTATATAACAACAATATATTTGATTATATACATTTATTTATCATACATTTTATGTTTGATATTTCCATTTTTAACACCATTTACATTCTTGCCTTAGTGGCCTTGTTCTTCGCGATTGAAGTGAAAAATACATTTCTTATTCTGTGCAAAAATTACATTCATTATAAAAGAAATAATTGCTGCCTGCATGATGTTAATGAGTATTATTCGAATATCTTATTTTCAGAAACCGGTTTCACCAGCCATCGAGACAAATAAATTCATATTTAAGACAATAAAGTACTTACTTTACGTAATGAATTTTAAAATTTAAGACACTCGCGTTTACAAACGGGTACTTACTATTATGGCGCGAAAGTAATCGTTAAAATTAATACATTGTTTACATGTTCTTAGTATTTACTTCCACGTGAGCTGTGTGTAATGGAACGAGGACAGGCGGCTTATTATTCACTTTTTTAGATCGAATATTACTTTATAATTGTAGCGACATAATATTTTGGTGATATGTAATCTGTCGGATTCCGTTTACACAGTGTGTTCTACATAGAATCAAACAAATTCATTATATCGTAAATCATCAACTTGAAATAATACCAATAAAAGTTCTACCTCGTAAATTTCTACGACAGCTGCTCTTTCCAGCCGTGTAAATTACCTTAGATGCTTATCTAAGATTAATGTTAACCCAAATTTATTTTCTAAAATTCATATTTGGAATAGATGACGTATAGTATTCTGCATGACCTACTTTCATGGAACATTTCCTTTAGTATGAACATTATTCAAATATCATCCAAGTTTGCATGAATCAATATTCATGTTAATCATTCTTGTTTCTATTTAGTATACCATTTCCATCGCACATACGGTAAATGTACCAAATATAATTCTTATAGAGCCCATACTCGTAAATCAAGTACTGGAATAAACCAATGAAATACATCATATAAAGTACAAAAATAATAAATTGAAAGGAAAATGCTTCAATAATATAGTTTTTCGATCTTTTAGAGTTTGGGCGCTGATCCACCCCATACAACAGCATATCTAGGTTCTTGTTGTTTTTGTGCGAATCGAATGAACGTCTTAATCTTCTACACGGACATTCTACAGAAAATCCCTAGGGTCCGTGTTGAATTTGTGTGCTGGGGTGTATAGCCCTCTGGGAATGATGATATTGTTCAGTAATTAGCCGAACTTGTCTGGTTGACATGGGGAAAAAGAAGCACGTAAAGTTGAACTAGCTGTGATAAAGAATATCGAAATACGATCAAACATTATTAAAAATATTATTATAATATTATTATTTTAAAAGCCTCGCGAGATAGAACTTAAAATACTGTCGTAGAATATTTCATCAAGTCGACTTTGATTCATCCGTCATTTTTAATTCGAAACATATTTTAATGACTTTAATATTATAATATTGTTTATTTTTCGTTTATAAATTTATAAAAAAATAGTTGACGATTCTTTTTGACCACACTCCCTACATTTCGTGGACAAGATATCGCGAATTTTACAAAAAAATATTTCCACATCAGGATTCCTGTATTGCGGCTCTGCTTAGATGCTTTTAATCTTTTTGGCCTCTATCTCTACGGCGGTCGTTCCACTCAAGATCTCGTTTTCCTCGTCTTTTCCGCGACGGGTACGAAAACGACCTTAGAACGATGGCGGCGTCGGTCGTCTTGGAAGACAAGAAACACCCACGCATGCACCATGCCGTAAATGTTCGTAATAAAGAGCGCGTTTATGGCGGCTCTAGAATAATCGCGTTTGCGTCGAGTTGACGCGAGTCGAAAATTGCAGTATTCTCGAACTTATTGTTTCCCGAGTGAACGCGAAACGAGGTCTCGATACATCGCCTGCGGACGATCGTTGCAGACTCATCTCAAGGGCGTACGGCATTATAGGTGATTTTAAGTGATTTTTTTGTCGCTGAAACTGTTATTTACGGAGTACTTTCAAAATGGAAAGAAAAATGTAAGAGCTTTAATTTTGCTTGAAAATTTTTATTTAATTTGAAATGTAGAAACCAAAACATCAAATCCAGTAGTGGTATAATGTACGTCTATATAAATTCGATGAAAAAGCGTGCTGGTACTGCTGTGAATAGAGTTTACAATGCTCGAATGTCTAATGTACGCGCATGTATGTATACGTATATAGAAATTTCCGGGCATCATCTACTATACGCATACGTCCAGTATATACTATCAATTCCCAGTAGGTAACTATCCAACATATTATGCGTCCAACTGTCGAATTTTTGCCCATTTTGAAATGTCCAGTGATCAATAGATGCAGATCCAATTTGGTATAAATAACCAAACTTCAGAACATTTAAATGTCTAACGTATCTGGACCTCCATATGAACATAGTAAATATTAAATATTTAAGTCTATTACTTTATGAACTTAAAAGTTAATTCTGCGAAACCTATTTAAAATTAACATGTTTTTTCATTAAATTCATCAAGAAACCTTTTTCATTAAAGAAACAATTTTCCACTTGTTATATATAATTATACGCACTCTCTAAATTCCTTGGAGTGAAATTTCAGTCCAAGAAACTTAAGGAGCAAACAATATATGTTTTATATATACGAATATATTTTACGTAAAAACTTGTGCGAAAATTTATAAACGAAATATAAGTATGTTGTCTTTTTTATTACAAACCCAAGTATCTGCGCTTGTGCAACGTAGGATGAAGTATTTTAGTGGACTTAAAATGACGCACAAAAATTTATTTATATATGTGCTTGCAATGCGAACGATTGGAGTCAAAGTGAAATTCATGCAGTTTTTCCTGAATTTTAATTTCATTTTTTTGTTTCTTTTTTTTTTTGTTTGCAAACCTAATAATCAAAATTTCCAGGTATTTCTCGTAAAAAAGTAAGAAAATGACAGCATCCATTATTAAATCACAACCGAGTCACCTGCAGCAAGTGAAGCGCAAGGCTGCGCACTTTCATTCAGAGAAAAAGCGGATTTTTCGCGGCGAGAAATTAAGAGTGCAACCAGCTAGCATTCCGCAAATGGCAAGGCGGCGGTTGGGCTCGAAAGGAGCAAAAAGTGCAGAGAGGTGCTGGACCACGTCACGGCGCGGTTATTAAGGCGCGAGCGAGAAACTGCCAGCCGTCGGTCCGTCGCTCCGTGCAAAATTACGATCGTGGACCCCGCCAATAATTCGCGCGAAGTAATCGAACTTGATAGCCGGTACCGATCGCTGTTAATGAACGGGAATAACGGGTGATAGACGCGATCGAGTGGACGCTTATTGTGCTTGGTTGGAGCGCCGCAACTTGACGCGAAATGCGCACCTCCGTGTGAGCATGTGCACCACGTGTGCGATCAAGTACATCGATGTGCGAAGGTATATGCTCGCATATATATATGCACAAAGACGCACATTATCGAGCCACCACTCAGCTCACACCTCAGATTGCTCGATTGTAATCGAGCTCTCCCTATCGCCGCGGCGGAGATAAAACGAGCCCGCGAAATGTTTTGCGAGGTAGATGCATGGGAATTATGAGTGGCCCGCATGTTTCGTACCTACGGGTATATTTAAGAAGGCGCGAATTCAATTTATGAACGTTTTTAATGACAGGGTCCTTTTACCGTAACTTTGTTTGTAACAATATTTGTCGGTCAAATGGGGCCATTATTTTTCGCCAGTCTTTCGGAATATAGTTTATGTGGTTCTAAGGTAGCATAGGGGAGTTAAAGGTACGGTGCTCTTGATGAATGTTCCGTTTGCGACCATCTTTTATAGAGTTTGCGCGCACTGTCGCGCAGTGTTGGATTTTATATTACCTAAAGGGCAAACGTAAAGACCTCCAGGGTAAATAGGTGTTAAGAAACATCAGATGATGGCGAAGTTTCTATAGTAATTATGCAGACAAAACACATTCGGTGCGTAAATAGTAGGTATTTTGACTTGGGTACGTATTCTATATTTTCCTTCCGTTCTAGATGTTTCTTTTTTAATTTCATGCAAAATTGTTTAATTATATGGGAAGATGTTCAGTTGTGGACATGGTTCGTTTGTGGACACCCCTGCATAAATTTTAATTGAAAAGAAATTAATCAAATCTAACAAATGTCAAGTGTGTGTTATCTATATATGTTAACAAATTGATTGTCGGACATATATACGTCGCCGCAAAACTATTTTTCAATATTCTTAAAAGCCTTACAAATCAAATGTATACAATGGAAAACATAAGAGCAACGCATAGTTACACAATAAATGTATTATATTTAGTGATTTAATAGCGATAGCCACCACAAGGTTAAAAAAAAAGTTTATTTCATGAGGTTTTAATGTGGCTGCAATGTTGTGGACACACCGAGATTGGTTCGGTTGTGAACACCACTGTTTTCACAAATCATAGAATATTGTATATATTGTTAATTTATTATCTATCCTTGGATTTCCAAGTTTCCTCCGATCGGCTTTTGTTTCTGTGAGAGAATCAGCCGAGCGTGAAAGGAAGAAAGCGGTAAAGGCAGCGACACCAGCCAAAACATAGGTTAAGCACGCCAAGGCATCACCTCCAGCCAAACCAGAGACTAAGCGTACTAAGGTTATGCCAAGCGCCCTAAGATAAAGGAGTCTCTGCCAGCTGACGAGAATGTGGGCTTTTGCATCCTTTGTTTGAAGGTTTTGCCATGCAAATTGATCTCCGTCATTTCCATCAAATGGATTGATTGCGATCAGCCAGTGCATTTGACTCGTGCTCAAATGCGTAAGAGCTATTGGTATTGTAAACATTGTCAAGAGGGTGAAGAGTAATATCTTCTGTTATTGTTGTGTCATCGTTTTCTCATTTCTTTATATATCTGCGGACGTTTCAGAGGTGTCCACAACCGACCCAATAAATTTTGTTGTGCTCACAGTTCTTGTTAATATTAGTGCCCAAGTCTGCATGATAGCGACTTTGTCGAAATTAAGAATATTATTAGCTTGGTTTATCCAATGACAGTTTTTTACTAGATAGTATGATTTTTTGATAATGTTTTTCATTATCAACTTAATTTTTAAACGTTGAATAGAATCATACATCAAGTAATAATTTCTTTATCTCTTAACTTTTAATAATAAATATGGTCAATCATAAGCTACATCATGAACAGTTCAAATAGTTAATGTTCCACATAAAATATGGATAAGTTTAAATTATACCGATCGTCATCAGAATCAGTACTTCGACAAACTGATTTATTGAAAGTCCCAGCATCAATAGAGCTAATTAAAATTACTACTACAATTGCATGTTTCCTTACTGCAATAATGCTTTAAGAACGATAAAAATTATAATTTACAGGTTTGAAAACTTAGTTGCATTACACTTAGTCGAGAAAAAAAGTATGCAACAAACAACATTAATTCTAAAATAAGTAATCGTTTTCTGAGTTTTAAGTACATTCTGACTATATATCAAAAACATCGGTATCATAAGTTTATCGAAAACCTGACAGCAATGATCGATGACCCGATTATCGTTTAATATACACGAAGTTAAACAATAACCTCACATCGGCCTTGTCACTGATGGTAGACGCTTGGGAGGTTATTGTGTAATCTCGTACAAAACTATTACTAGTTATGGATCATCACTTTCACATATTATACTTGCTACAAAAAATGTCGCTTTCATATGACTGCGCGCATAAGTATTCTTAAGTAAAATGCTTATAAAGGAAGCAAGTGGAGGAGAAAGATCAACGAAACTGTTACCAGATTATAAGCACTTTTATGCAATTTTATGGACATTATTTGTTGTTCTACTCTCTAAAGTTGAATCAGCGAAAATCCGCTGATTTGCAGCCTAAACCCTACGAGATGGTAGGGTTTAGACTGATTATCAGTGTATATTTGCTGATTGGGAGTGACTTTCGCTGATTCAAATTTAGAGAGATATAGAGGCCAGCATGTGATATAATATGATAAGATATATATTCCACCTACTCTGAAATAATTGATAAAAGTCCTGAAAAATAGTTGGCTGCAGAGTCTTTTCGCAACAATTACCTTTAGAAATGCTTATTAATTCGTAGCGTGTCCAGTGCAAGGATGTGTGCGTGCGTGTGTGTGATGTATCATTTTTGAACGCCGCTGCGGGAAGATTTTCTTCCACTGCGATGACAAATGAAAGTGGTAGTAAACACTTCCCCCGCATGTTGTCTGAGAACATACTTTATATATATATATATATATATATATATATATACAGTACAAACTCGTCCAAAATCACTTTATCGCATTGCTTGCGTATACTATTATATGTACGTCGTCACAATCATAAAAATATTATTTAATAATCTAAATTCAATTTAAAATAGATGTGTATCTACACCAACCAATGAAACGAAAAAAATTGTTAGTTAAACGAAAAACAGTCGGTAACATACTTTATGCAATTCTGTGCGCAAAGTGTCACTTCGCGCACTAATTTTAAAGCCGAGAAGTTAATTTACGGGATGGGTATGCGCGAAGTAACGTGTCGTGCGCGAAGTAACCCAACTTTAAAATTTAGTGCGCGAAGTGACACTTTGCGCACAAATC
>JAPYZR010000944.1:0-10978 GCA_030522945.1 Trichopria nigra
AACAGAAAAATTGTCTTCGCGCACTTGTTGCTTAATATACTATGAATTCAAGTAAAGAAATTGTTTCGAATACAAGAAAGTAAGACAGAAATACAAAACATAAGGGATGCTGATACCGACAAATTAAGCACAACAATACAATGTGCTTCGCTATAGTATGACCAGCCGCACATATATCTTAATTGATGTATTTTAATAATTAATTAATTAAGAATCAGTCTATGCATAATCAGTTCTCACAAGCTTTATTTTTATTTTTATTTATTTTTTAACAGCATGTATAGCGTGTAAACTCTCCTTTTCGCACTTGTTTTGCGTGCGCGAAATAAATTGATCTGCGCATGCGCGGCTTTCGCGCACCTAAACTCTTTGTATATACGCATGACCCGTTACACCGTCGTTCCGACTCGCTTGTGTGTTTCAAAACTTCACTATCATCAAGGACATTGTCACTGATTCTATTTTTAATGTCACTGAGTTTCGCTAAAATAAAAAAATAAAAAAAAAAATAATAGTGTTTCATGTACGTGAGTGAAGTGGAGTGATTCGTGCACGGGTGTACTTTGTCGCCCGAGCGAAGCAAGCTTGTAACTTTTAACACTTGTATCGAAAATAACTATTTTTGTAAAGATCCATTAATAAGCTTCTTCAAGTATATTAGTAAAATTATTTTATGCTTTTTTATATATTGCCATTTTATACATTATATGATAATGCTATAGTTTCCCCAGAACCCTGATTATTTTCTTTCCGTGTTCCAACAAGTATAAGAGACTTTAAATTTAATTACTACTATTTAAATTAATTGTAAAGTACTAAATTAAGGAATTTCTCCTCCATTGAAGCAATATCTTCAATTAAGATCTCATAGGCCACTAGGTAGATACGTAGAAACTTCCTCGGTTTTCGGAACAATGTGTCACACGAATTAAAGATGTTTCTTTGAAATAACATTCCAATACTTTAGGTCGCGTTTCTCGTTGCCGTTATCTGCACTTTTTGTTACAAATAATTTTTAAATAATCCTTAAAAAAATCGGAATTTATATTGTAATTTTTTATTGGCGAATTTTTTACTCGCCGTTGTAATTTCACACGTTTGCAACTACTTTATTCCATTACTGGTAGATAAGTCGAGCTTGCAAAAAAAAGGTAGCCGGTACGTGCGCGAATTGCACATCACCTAGCCTCGCTCTTTGTTTTAAAGTGCTATTCCTAGAAACATGGAACGGAGCTGAGATTGTAAGGGCAACACTACTACCCCGTTCAATCATGATTGTTAAATCGCTTATTGAATCATACTAGTATCTTCTTCGATGCTCCCACGCGGAATGCAAACCGCAATCGCATCTACAAGTTGGACAGTATCGACCGCAAATCACTTTAGGATATTGAAATGTGCGTATATACGATTATTATTCTCGTGTACGGAGAGTCCGACTCGATAGTAGTAGGTGCCACGTAAAGTGTCGCCGACATTAGTGACAACGTTCCCTATCGTCACAAGATTTAGAAGGACCATTACCAGAGATACTTCCAAGGTAGATACATTCTCGAGAAAAAACTCGCCTCGTCCAGTATCCGATATTCGGTTATCTCTGTGTTTCCACGTATTTTATTTTTCTATTCACATCCACGTTCCTTTTTCCTTTTCTTTGGCTTTTTCTCGTTCGTGCTCTTCTCGCCCCTTTTTTGGCGGTTGGAAATAGATCGGTAAAGTCAATTGAGAGAACGGTGATTAAAAACTAACGAACTTAAGCTACACTTTCGGCACGTTTTGTTTCGATTGCATTTTTGCTGATTAAACGTATTTTCTCTATACGGAATTCCGTATCAAATTTCAATAACGTAAATTATATTAGACTTTTTTGTTTGCTGTATAAGAACGAGTATTACATAATATTAAATTAAATGTTTTACATATTTGACTTATGTATATATATATATATATAAGGATTTCGTAATCTTTACTTCGAAAATATATAGATTATTCAACACCCGTAGCAGTAATTAATCGTGGCGCTGTATCGATTCTGTCTAAATTACCAAGAATAATTACTGGTTCTAGACTGGAAAACTATGTACCCCAATATCCGCAGGTAGACGCTTAATGTATATGGGGCCATGATAACAATCTATGTCCATGATCTAAACAGAATCTGTCTAATTTTCATATAGGAAAAGCTCTTTTTCTCTAACCTAAAAAAATTTGCTATAAAAATAATCATATCTAGTATTTTCTATAGACAAAACCGATATAGAATTTCATAATTTATCGATAAACAGAATTCGTAATTTATCTAACCTAGAATTTATTGTAATTTTCACTTTCAAATTTCTAGATTTTCTACATAAAATTTGGACAGAATCGAGAGATTTTCTCGTACAGATTTTATAATGGTTTTCCGATATAGGGCCTTTGCAATAAAACGGAATGCCACGATTAATTTATACCTGGTATCAGAATCGGTTAATCCTCTTGCATTGATTTGAATTAGTCATTGTAAAACACTGCAAATATAAATACTTGACACGTCTTAAAATCTTCAACGTATAGTGCATAAGTTTGTCCTTGTTTACGAGGGTTTGTTTAAATAACAATTTACTTTTAGTGAATTTTCTTGGTTAATCCAAGCTTTCAGTCCCATATCTTGGTAACATTTAAGTATTTCTTCTTACAGTCAACATTATTATTACTTCGTTATAATATTCATTACCAACATTGAATCAACAATAGGGATTACCTATCTGGATAACTGTCATTTCGACCGTAGTTAAATTGTATTAATCGACTGATGTTCTATGTGCACGCGTTCCCTTACGATAATATGGAATGAATTAGAGACCGTCAAGATCTTTAACGTAATTTGTACAATTCACAGCAGGAGACATGTCAGAGCTCTTCGATGCATCTTGGCACGTCAATACGCCCACCAATTTTCCAGGATATAACTTAGCCGTCTAAGCTGCGTCTGAAGGTTGCGCCTACGTATCTTGTCTGCGTCGCTGCGATTTCCGTGGGTGGTGCAACCGTATTACAATCAGTTATCTGAAATCGGTTCGATAGATCTCAAATGTGACCTAGTTGATTTACCGTTAGTCTGCTGCAGAACTTGACACGGATGCAAATATTTTATCAAACTTTACCTACTTTCAATTGACATTTGACTGTACATATGCCAGCTGATAATTTCATATTTGCTCTTTGTGAGATTAATCTCACCGGAGCTTTGAGAATTGAAATATTTATGAATGTTTCCTTTTCGATTTTACCACTTTGATAAAGTATAAAGTGACGTTTATGCGGTGACGTTTATAATTGACATCTTCCGTTCGCGAGTATTACCATACTATGATAATCAGAATGGAGTTTTTTTTTTATATAACAGCAGGTGCAAATGCTTCATTGAAATCAGCACCTGGACTTTGAGAAAATCTTCCAGATATACGCGTGTTTTCTTTATTCAGCGTAGAAAATAGTAGTTGTTTATCATCAGTCACTTCCTTCCGACTCCGTATTCCGAGGAACACGGAGCGCAACCTGGCGGAACGGATTTCGACGTTGTATTATTGATAATAGAAATTAATTAATTTCTCTTCCCATGTTGTTCACATACATTCTGACTAAATCTAATGTATATATCAACGTTGCAGAATGGTTACTTTTATTCACTAATCTTGCATAAATGCTTCATGCAACGTATTCCCAGATTACATTTAATAAATAAGTCCGGCATTTTATAATATGCGTCGTTTTCGCGCGCGCGCGCGCGTGTGTGTGTGTATTCTATTACGTTGAATAATTTATTTTTTAGATTTGCAATGTCCGTAATTTTGAAATTATTAAATTTCACACTCGCACAAAACGTATTCGTCGCTTAACATCCATCGAATGGCATTTTTCCGTTGGAACGGAGGTTATCGATTTTCGTCGGTTTTTTGCGAGCGTTGCGTTAGAATTTTTACGAGTAGCGTTTTTCATTCGCCGAATTTTATTCGAATTTGCAGCTGTCGACACGTAAACGTCGTCGTTGACCGGAATTTCTCCGATGTCTGCGATTTTCGGTTCCCGATTTCACTTTTTCCTGTTTTCAACGTTTCGAAAAGTTCTCGCGTGATCGGCCTGCCTCGAGAATTGTGCGTAATTCACGTCTTCGATAAGGGTCTTATGATCCTGATTTTTTTCACTTTCAAATAATTCTTCCAAAAAATCGAGAAAGTCTTACAGATAGTTTGCAATGTATAACAAACGTTTTTTACCCAGAAATTTAATTAGCAAACACGTTGAAATGTTAAACTATCGCATTATATTTATTTAACGATATCTATACGATCATATTGATTGCGTCCTAGGTCGACGTTCGCTCTTCTTTTGACTTGCAAAACTAAAATCTGGGTCTGAGCGAGCGCATCTTGCGAATGACACATTGTGACCTCCTTGAAATCTCGAGCCCGTAGGATATGAAATATTATTTCAAAATGCATATCTTCGTGCATTCTCGTTGCACCGTATAAATTTTGCGAACATTTTCCGCATGGAAAAACATTGATTTTAAAATTAAATGAACATAATACTTATTCTGCCATTTTTATACAAAATAATGGTGTCTCTATAGAAACACGCATATTACTTAACAAATGCGAAGATTTTTGCAACAATTGTTATTTTGTAAACATCTCACAGTGAAGGAACGTCGTTTGATTAAAAATTTTGATGATAAAATATTTGACATTTTTGTTGCATTAGTTATTTTAATAAATATTGAACTTTTCAACTATATAAACATGGCACATGACATGTCACAGAAACGTGACACATAAATATGACACATAATATTGCAATCGTTGTTTAAACAACAATTTTTAGTACTTAATTAAACTATTGAACTTAAACAAGCGTTATATATAGTGATAAAGGTAGACTTACAGCCAACGTACTTAAGATAAGAACCAAAAATTTAAGCAATATCATCATTCATCGACGGCTATACGTCCGCAAAAACTTAATGGTTTTTAACGATTTTCATAAAAGCAAACCTCATCTCCGAATAAGCACACTATTACGATTATACGTAAAAGAAACAGCCATAAAATGAAATAACGATTAAATTATTTCGGTTGCCAACAGACACCTGAGCGATTATAAAGTCCATTTGTGGGAGATCATAATTCTTTTTTATTTATTCCATTCTTAACATTGGGAATAGCAGTTTTAGTACATCTATATATTTATTTGTTTGCTTTTTAATTTTATTGAATATTTCGATTACTATAAATATAGACGGGACGAGTAAAGGAACTAGGTATATAAATTTTTCTCCTTATATACTGATTATATTGCCATAAAATTTAAGTACAAAGACGATTCGTCGGTTTCGCCATTAGGTGTTAATCTGAAATTGACCATTAGGACTATTATGATACTCTTAAGTGCATCATTCCCGTAAACCGTTTAATAGCCCGCTGTAAATCCGAAATCGGGCCCCAAAGTCGCAGGCTTAAGACGATCGGACGACTTGGTGTTCAGCATAATTTTGGCTTCTTTCACGTGTGACCTATTATTGTTTTTTAATCTTTTTTTTTTTGTTTGGGAGTAAATAAAATCGTGTTATCAGTGGCTGGAATGTCGCGATCCTACGTACGCGTCCTTGCTGACGAAATGGTCATAAAAGGACCCGTGCGTTCTTTCGATCGGATCTGCACGTTTGAAATCCTGAACTACGTGGAAACATGTAGCGGATAGTTTATTACGAGCGTTCGTTCTAAGTTGCGATGACACTTTTTTTTTTAGTTTTTTGTTGCTTTTTTCTTAGTTCTCAGCAAAAGGTGTCCATGAAGGCCTCGGAATCATTCATCTACTCCCCGTGACTCACAAGCGGTTCGGGAGGTAAGACTCTTAAACTCGTTTTAATGGCCACCCGACTCAATTATCTTTACGTAAATCAGAAAAATCCGGAAATGCCGTTCTCTCATTTTTCAATTATATGTCCTTTTCTCGCGATTTATCGCCGACTTATTTACGATTGCGATACGTTTCGGAGTATTCTCAACGATCACACTGATTCGCGGTGGTCGCAAAAACAAAGTGTCGAGTCGGTCTTGGCTATGGTAAAGAGGATGGTGCCATTCATTTTTTAAGGCCGCCGACCGTCGTTTTTATGGGTAGTGCTTCCTTCGTTTTTTGAATGACACATTAAGTTTCCCAGTGGGCAAGCTTCCAGCTTCCGGTGAAGTTCACATGAAAGAAGGGAATTATGTATACTAGTCACAATAAAGTTTAATATGTTCTTTAATTCTCTTTTGCCCAATTAGATTTAAAATGCCGGAATGTATTTAACAATTAACAAGTGCAATTCTTCACATTCTTGACTGTTATACTTAAAATATTGGCTTTTGGGATTTAATCGTAATCTATCCAATAACAGCAACTGAATTCTCTTTTCCACGAAAAACCATAAACTGCGGCAATAAAACTAGAAGGTATTTCTACTGGTTCTTAAAGCTAAAGCGAACAAGTTCGAGGGCCAGCTATTTTTTAACTTTTTTTTTTTTAGGAATGGACTGGTCTTAAAATTTCTGTGTAAAGAAAGTAATAAAATTCGAACAAATCTATTTTTAAATTTATATACACGCAATGATTGCTATATGTAAATTTTAATAATTTAATAAATATTATGTTGTGTAAAATTAATAATTTTCTATTGTATACTTTTTTTAACGTACATTGTATACTTATTTTATCGTACAAACGGGTATAAAAGGGTATTTAACAATAAAGTGAAAGTTATTTTCCAGTTAAAAGTGTTTGATTTTTCGTACTGAAAAAATATTAATATTAATATTCTTCATATTTTCCCACTGGCGCGAGAAAAATGATTTATTCTTGTTTTATTAGTAAACTAAAAATTATCATTCTTACAATTTGTTTTTTTTTTTTTTTTTTAATGAAACGTGTCACTTTTTTAAATATCAAAGTACCATGAAAAACGAAAGAATGATTTAATTTTCTTCAAAATATTAGACATTCTATAATAATCCAAATATCAATGAGGTTCGTTAATTGCACAGTTATATACTTATTTGAAAATAATCTAGATAAAGAAGGTAAACTTTAATTATAACATCCGAAATGAATGTATTATAATTATTGCCGCTGGAATATGATATAAAATTGGTGCTTTCGAAATAATTTTTCCATGAGTAATTTGTCAACAATATCTAAAAATTATTGAGAAAAAAATATCGTTTTTATATTTTACAAAATTTGATTTTCACACATTGAATAAACAACTGTCTTTATATCAGGCTGAGAATTTGGGAAAGACGAGTATACTAAAATATATTAATATTAAGAAATTAAGAAAAAAAAAGTTAGGTAGAAGGATGTGATTTAATAGTGAGTGCATTCAAAAATATTGATTTTAAGTTATATAAAAGTCTTGATTAATATTTATATTGTATGGTATACATAATAAAGTAATATTAAATATAAAGTATATACATTGTCTAAACAAGAACCCTTTATTAAAATATCATATCCGCGTATCAATGATATGGATTGCATGAACAAATGTTAATGCATATACGAAATTAATTGTGTATATATATATATAAATTTTTAAGAAATTCTTTTATTCAGTATACTTAATAAACAATTTCTACTGACATAATTACGTTGATGGGTATACCTCTCTTTTTTTTAAGATTTTTTCTTGCACGCACAAGAGGTTTGAGTAGAGATTCCCTTGAAAATGACATCTGATCGGATTAGAAATGTGCACCAGGCTGAAAGAAGCGTAATCAATCAGACCCTTCGTCTTTTTTTTAACCGACATAATTAGTGTTCCATGGTTACTGATAAAAATTCATATAATATCACTGCAAGATACAAAACCTCACGAATTTTCTATACGCACGATGTATTATAATAAAGTAATTTTCTTCGCAAGAAGCGTAAATAATTGTTATTAACGATTTATAAGGATACTTATTACACCGAGCGCTTTAACGACATTAAATTAACTATACTCATTATATATTATATCCAACCGCTTCGACAGAGATTAGTAAATGCTTCTGTAGTTTATTTATAAATCCCTTAGCAAAATCAATACACCTAGAAATTAGACTTGAATTAGCAGCAAGATTATAAATAATCAAGTACATGAGCAATTAACCCGGAGCCCCGGAGTTAGCCTTAATGGGACCGCAGTATTTTGAATAGCAAAGTGGTGAAATTCAATTATACTTTTAGTTTTAAATTATACCACTATAAATGTAATTACAATTTGATAAGAATTGTAAACAGTTATCATTGATATAGACAAACATATTTATCGATTCTTTCTTACATCATTTCTCTGATGCAAGTATAAGAGTTCAAACATGAGCATCGTCATAATCTCTCATAGGATGACAAGCTACCAGGTAAATGGAACACAGCAACTCCTTGTAGATTTTTTTACCTTATAGGGGGTGAAAACTTTAATTCTACACTTTCTAAAATAAAAATAAATTTGAACCCCCTGACATGATATCCCTTAAGGCGGGTCAGTATTCGAATTTTATTCGAGGTATATATATGATACTCGACCTATCGATCATACCTATCGATGGGCTAATACTTCCTGTATAACTAACGATATATATACAGTAGAAACGCGATAAAAGAAAAAGGTAATTACTTTTTAAAGATGGAGGCAGTGTATACTGCGCTACAGATTTTTTAAATATATTTGTTTATTTATTTATGGTTGCATCGACTACTAGGTCATTAGCGACTACAGTCAAGTGCAGAGAATTTTAACTTTATTTTTTTTTTCGATTGTAGTGTTTACAGAAGTATTGTTTATATTTAATGTATTATCCCGGAGAGTTCTTTGTATGCCTTCAGAGGTATAGTAGAAGAGCCAACCTGAGGTCTGAAGGTATTTTGTGGCGTCTTCTTTATTCAGATTATTTTTTTGCAGCTGATAAGAAGGTGTTTTACATTTATATGTACAGTTGATTGTCGCACGTGTGGCACATTGGTGTAGGTGATTTACAAAGTAAATATTCGTGTGATAATTTTGTGTATCCTATTCGGAGACGCGTTATGCACACTTTTTCTGAACGCGAGAGATCACTATCTTTTGTTTGAAGTAAATGCTTTATCTTGTATTATGTAAAAAAGTCCTCTTGTCTGTTACCCATTTGTTATTCCATTTTATATACAATTTTATTATAGAGTTTTTCAAATTTTATTGTGCGCACTTCAGTGTTAAAAGCGTTTCTTCTGTGCTGCATCTTTATTTCTCCTTTTGCCAGTGCTCCGGCAGCTAAAGCTTCTTGCAAATTTTATTCAGAGGGTGCTTACAAAAATATGTTTTTTGTTTTAGCGGTAATTATTGCTGGCTATTATGTATGACTATATCTTTGGTATATACGGGTTACTGACGTTACTCAAAGTAGGTTTTGAGCTAGTCACGAAAAAATATTATACTGACTTGCGGTTGCTATCAGATCGAGAGTTTTTAGTACGGCGTATTGTTGCGCTGTTATATATTAAACAGATTTTTGAATTTTCGTTTCGAATTCGATTTCGTACTATTCTATTAATATTATTATATAACTATAATGAAATGTTTGACAAGTCTGTCAGTTTCCATTGCGATCGACCATTTTTGTATTTTCTCTCGATCGACCAATATTAAACGTGCCCTCTGCACTTTTTTCAATCAACGCTTGTCAGCGCAGAAAAAGGACGTTTCGTAAAACAACGGCGAGTAGTCTTAAAGGGTTTCACGGTCAGCGACACAGGTTCTCTTCAAGACACGGTGCGTGGAAGCAAAAGGGAGCAACTGAGTTAAAGAGCGATCGCACTGCGGCTCGCACACTTAATTGCCCCTATCCATCATTACCCCTTTTCCCTCCTCACTCCCATACATCGGATACCGACTCCCTTCAACCCAAGCGCAGTTCCCTTCTCTCCCAGCATCTCTCCGGCGTATTTGGATACCGATGATATGTATGAGATCGCGATCACAAAATGTTTCTTTCTCACCCGGTATTTTAAAGGTATGTTTCGATGCGTTTAGACATCAGCTTCAGCGATACGTTAAATCACTCGATTCGATTAACGATCGTTTGGGTAAACTCCCCTGGCCGCACCCCTCTCAACTTCATCGGCCCTTTGGCCACGATTCTCGATTACTTCAAGTCCATTCGTCGGCTCATCGTGTTACCTATTGTCCAAGATCTGGAGAGTCGAATAGAAAGAGACCTGTACGCGTGGGTAGGGTTGAGACTCGTCGGAGAGAACCGCCATGCATCGTAACACACCCAGGCCCATAACTTACGCGACTGTCGCGCGGCCCTTTGTGTCGCGGAACCGCAGAGTACGTCTAGGTATCCGGTATATCCTGCGCCCTATTCCGGGACTCGGAGCACCGAGTACCTCTCGGATGGGGTAGTGTATCACTGTATATTATTCATCTCCTCTCCGTATTCTGTCTCGCTTTCGCAGTTTTCTCTTGCATTTAATCCAATGTGCCATTCCTTGTTTTTTTTTTTCTATCGGATGCTTTCATTTTTATCTTATCCTTTTCACATCCTACTACCTTCTGTCGCTTTGTTCTTTTGTGTATCATCGTCGTCTAATAAAGTAAGCGCATTAAATTTCAGTTTTTATGATGTGAAATTAAGTTAAGTAACATTCAAGCATGCCACTATAAAATATTGCTGAAATTTCTTTGATACCTAATGTAATTAATTTTAGGCGAATTTTTATATATTTATAATCGAGCTAACTGATTTTAAAGAGAAGTTACTGTTTCTTGAATTATTACATGCAATAACAAACCGTACAAAAATGATACAAAAGATACAAACAAAATGAAATCTCCACACTGAGAAAAAAGTTTTATTGCAGTAAATAAACATGTTTATTTGTGCTATATGAATGAAAATTGCTTAAATGTTAATAAATTTATTATCATTAA
>JAPYZR010000945.1:0-25396 GCA_030522945.1 Trichopria nigra
CGGCTTGATTTTATGAATTTAACGCGTTCTGCCGCTATGGCTTTGTGTTGACACACAAAGCGGATGCAGGTTTCGTATGGAACTCTGCATATGTAACAACAGTTTCCGACCTAACCTAAAAATAGGAAAAGTTATAAATAAAAACGGATTAAAACATTTTTTCAAAATTCGGGCTTTGGAAGGATGATTCTACGCATCATAAGCAATCCCAAACAAAATATCGATGACATCGATTCCAAATTAAAGGCGGACTATATCAGAAATAAAACCTCTTACCAGCAACAACAATAATTCATTTCGAATAATCCTCGGTTGATTTCATGCGTTTTATGTAGAATCACCCTTCCAAAGCCAAATTTTGAAAAAAGAAAACGTTTCAATCACTTTTTATTTGTACTTTTATTGTTGAAAAACTCGTTCGGTAACTGTTCTATACTTTAAAACCCTCTTAATGATTTTTGCTCGTTTTAAATTTCTTTCCGGAAGGATAATTCTTTCTTTCTTTCTCCGTCAATACTATCGAAAATGAAAATCTCAAATTAAAAGAAAATGCAATGTAATATTCCTTTTCAAGACTCGTAAACTACATCAACTAAATTAACAAAAATTACTAATTTCCAATTGTTATATATCGAGTTAGATGGTTGTGATTTTTAAGCATAAGTATCTTTCAACATATAGCTTTTTTAATATCAATTGCCATGTCAGTTCTATTATTTTAAAGACAATCCGTGAAAATTGTAACGAAAAGAAGAAAACGTTGTCAACTCTTGTTTTATTCTCATATCATATTTTAGTAAGGAGGAGGGAGAGCGAGAGAAAATCAAGATGTGAAAACAAAGTGAAAGTGAATAAAGTGCACGTTATCAATGACTAGGAAAAGAAATGATATAGAAGAATGATAAGGGAATGAAGAATATGTCTGCATTAAAGAAGAAAAGGTGGAGGATTTCATAAAGAATAATAACTTAGTGTAAAAGTAAGTGGTGACAACTATACAATTATGGATAATATGAAAATGTAAATGACAATAGAAATGCAAATGAAAAGGGAATGAAAATAAAAATGGAAATGCAAATGATAAGGGAATGGAAATGTAACTGAAAATGAAAAGGGAATGGAAATGGAAATGAAAATGAAAACGAAATGGAAATGAAAATAGAAATAAAAATTACAACAGAAATGTAAATGACAATAGAAATGAAAATGAAAATAGAAATGAAAATTAAAATAGAAATGAAAATGAAAAGGGAATGGAAATGAAAATAGAAATGTAATTGAAAAGGGAATTAAAATGGAAATGAAAATGGAAATGAAAATGAAAATGAAAATGGAAATGAAAATGGACATGGAATTAAGTTAAAGAAGAATAGGAAAAAAGAAAGAAGAATGGTGGATTTATTGAAGAACAAACATATACATCCAGAGACGAATGAGAGTAACAATGGTATAGAATACAAAATAATTGTTACATAAGGAACATGGATTCGAAAAGTTACGAATGGAAAAGACAGAATGAAATGTGACCTAAATTTTCCAAACCGTGGAAAATGCGAAATAACCTAGAAATATAGTACGGGGAGAAAATAATGATCTGTGCAATCTTTTGAAAATGTGCAGGAATGAGTAAGAAGAAAAAGAAACATCCAGATAAGAAGGTGGAAGAAGAAAAAATAATTGAAAAATTACTGAAGTATATTTTAAAAAAGTGAGCAAGCAGACATTTCTGCAGTGTAAGAGGAAGTGATAACCACATTTACGGATAATATCTCTAAATAGTTTAAACTAGTTTCGAGTAATTTGTTAGAAATGTATAATTATCCGTGCATTTATGTTTCATTTATCAATATGACGTATATATTTATCGAATTATCGTAACTAGAAGCGTTTTTGCTAAAAGCATGCATTATTGCAGTTACTTTCGTGCGCATACACTTGTCGTAAAAATCGTTCATTCAAACTACCAGCTGACATGCAGGCTTGATGTATACCTTGTAGCCAGCATTTTTAGCGATTTCAATGCTGCTTTCGACGAGAATGTTAGCCAACCCCCTGCCTCGAAAATCTTCGTCCACACTTAGAAGCCGGCATTCGAAGAGCTCGTCCACGTCGTACTTGGCGAACAAGTCGACCTTTTCGTTGACTTTGTAAAGCAGCCTGAAAATAGACCCGAATTTCACATCGTTCATTTCATCCAAGCGACGTTCTGCTTCCTCTCTTTCGCCTTCTTTTAGGATTCCATTGAGTGCCGTTCCAGCAATCTGCAATGCGCCAAATGCACAAAAATAAAACATCTCATCAATCATCGAATTTTTATATATATGTACCATCCAAGATCAATATATAAATATAGAGTAGTGATTTGGTCGGACTAGGAGGGTTAATAAAGTTATGTTCTAGTCAAGGGGCCAACAGGGGATCCCTGATTAGGGATCTTGAATTCTGTATACGTCACATGTTTAGTGGCGAGGTTTTAAGATCTTGCTTATTGATTTGGGTTACATTCTGCTGCATGAAGTCTCACGAGAAGGCCAATAATTACACTTACGTGTAATATATATATTCATTTTCATTTCTATTTTCATTTATTCCAAATATTTACTTTGATGCCTTAACAAAATATATATATAGAGAAAAAAATGAAAATGAAAATAGAATTGAAATGAAAATAGAAATTAAAAGTGAACATTAAAAGGGAATGTAAATGCAAATGAACATAGAAATGAAAAGGGAATGGAAATGGAAATGGAAATAGAAATGGAAAATGAAAATGAAAATAGAAATTAAAAGTGAACACGAAAAGCGAATATAAATGCAAATGAACATAGAAATGAAAATGAAAATAGAATTGAAATGAAAATAGAAATGAAAATGAAAATAAAAATAAAAATAAAAATAAAAATAAAAATGAAAATGAAAATGAAAATGAAAATGAAAATGTAAATAAAAATAAAAATAAAAATGAAAATGAAAATGAAAATGAAAATGAAAATGAAAATGAAAATGAAATTAGAAGTGAACATGAAAAGGGAATGCAAATGTAAATGTAAATGAAAATACAAATTAAAACGAAAACGAAATGGAAATGGAAATGAAAGTGGAAAAGAAAACGAAAAGGGAATGAAAATGAAAATGAAAATAGAAGTAAATGTGAAAATATATACCGATAGGAAACTATCGCTCGACTTGACTCCATTAAGTTCGTCAATAAAAATAAAAACTGCCATCATTAAAGTCGACCGATGACTCGGAAATCTTTTCGTCAGATGTAAGTCCTTGAATATATTGCAGCAACAAAACTGAAATATATTACTCTACCATTTTTTCGCAATGTCACCGAAATATTGCGATATTGCTGCAATATTTACCGTCGCGTAAAAGTGCTTACAATATATATAGTATGGGAAATTATATAGTTAAATCAAACCATTCAAAATCAATTTTTTAAATTCAAAAATGTTATAAAAATTTCCTGAATTTATTTTCGATACATAAAAAGACACCCGTTTCGATATCGTAAATTATTATACGACGCTTAAAGCAGATTTTCGAGAAATGCGGAATGGGTGGAATTGGTTTGAAAACAGTATGTGCACACGTACAATTATGCATAATGGCATTTCAACAATTTGTTAGTGTCGTATAATTTTAAAACGAAAATGTTTATTTCGGTCGATCGCCTGTATTTTTTACCTTATGAATAAACTGACGTGAGGCGAGTGTGACACATGCTCGGAATTAAAATAGCAAGTTATTGATTCTTCCAATCCTAAACTGAAGTATAAAGTTCAGGAATAAAATCACTTTTTATAAATTTCCCGACACTTATCTTCGTCGTATCTTATTGAATCTCGAATAGAATATTAACGATGACGGAAATGATTTTTAGAATAATCGTTGTTATATATATATATTTATATACATTACATTTGTATAATAAGTGACGGAATTTGTAACTTATTGGTATTGTATTTATCCATCAATACATTAATACAGAACTTTTAAAATGGAATGGAATATATTTTTAAAATATTACATCATATTTTTTGTTTTCACGAAAACATTAAAACTATAACCACCAAAAATTACTGAAAGAATATTCCTTTAAGACTTCATTTAAAAACAGTAAATTTTAATTGCCCTTTAGAATTATTCTTTTTTTTTTGTCACAATGTGATTAATGCACAATCTATATAAAAAAAAATGATAACAGAAATTTTAAGTTATTGGTTTTTAATTGTAACGATAAATAAATTTGAGAATATACTTCGGTTTTACATTGGTCGAACGTAAAAGCAAAACCGTCCGTCTGTTTTTTTTTTTTACACATATGCGAAATGAATGTGATCGAAATTGGAATCGAAATATCGGAAATTGAAAGTTGTTTCTCAATATTGATTCGTTTGAAAATGAGTTTTGCAGAAAAATTGAAAGACGTTGGAATTTTAACTGCTGTAGAGGATTTTAAAGCAGCAAAGGATATTAAAGCAGTAAAGGATTTCGTTTGCTACCGAATAATGAGGCAACAACTTTAAATTAACTCTAATAACTTTAAATTGAGTCTGATTCATTAAAACGAATTAAAAAAATTAATTAAACTCATTCCTTACTACTTAAGGCGACTCGATTCCAAATAAACAATTCATTTTTTTAAATGGTTATTGCGTATTTATCGAAACCTTGATCGAAATTCAACAATCGATCTATTTCGTTAACTGTTTTCAGTGCTTTACTTTTGTTTTAAATTATTAATTTTCCCATACTATTTCAAATATGTACTTTGATGCCATAACAAAAATATTTTTGAATAGTTACATTTGGAAATTTCTATTGACATTTCTTAATGTCGGTTAAATAAATATACCAAAGAAACATGCAAATACAAACATTGTTTGTTGACTTCGAGTCTCCTATTAATACATTAACGCTTGAACATACGTGAATGAAAATTTTGACGCGCCATTTTGAATTTTCAATTTTTTAACATTCTTCGACATTTATCTTTCAATTTTTTAACATTCTTCGACATTTATCTTTCAATTTTTACATTTATCGTAATTTTTTGAAGTTTAGGGAAGTAAAGGTTAAATATAATTTTGATTCGTTATTATTTACAAACAAAATAATCAATTTGTATACACGTTTACGGACATTTTAAAGATGCCCGCAATTCGTTAAAAATATTTAGACAATTAATTTTTTTAAAAAGCTGTCACCATGTGAGACAAAATATAATCATATGCGATCGAAACTGAAATATTGATTAACGTAAAAATTTTAATAGTAACAATAATGATAACAATAAGATTTTAATAACATCAACATCTATGCAATGATGGAAAACAATGGTTTTTAAGATTATTATTTTAATTTATAACTCGTCGGGAAATCAGAATTAATGTGAGACAAAAATATTACAAAAATATAAACGTTACTTTTCGTCGAAATGGTAAACAAATATTTCAATAGGTGTAGTTTACAGATTCATTCGGCTATTCGACATTTTTGAAAAGTCCATAACAATGTACTTTTTAATACGAAACTACAAAATTAATTCACGAAAAAATATGTTTTTATTTCATGCGAGAAAAATGATTTGAAATGGACCCCTAAAAAAGAAGGCTTCTGAATACAGGATACATTATACGATACAGAGGCAATCTTCCTTTTGTAGTTTGTAATAATTTTTCGTTTAAATCTACAATACTGTAAATTGAAAGCAATCGTCATTTAATAATTCCGAAAAAGTGAATAAATTTTAACTCTATATACATAATAAAAAAAAAAAAAATCCAGCTATAAATAGTCATCTCATAAATTTACTTTGCCAGAGCAAACCGTATCTTAATAATAATAACTTGCATTACGTACATTCAGCACTCGACTGAATGCGTTAACCCCGGGAAAAAAGTGCTCGTGTTATTCGGCGCATTATCACAGCATTCCTTCAGCACGTGTGCATACATTACGATTTATATGCGTCGCGAACTGAAATGCATACGAACTGCGTGCCATCTTTTATGCGCATTTATCCCTATATTGGAATGACACCAAATATATCTACATATCTGGTGACTATCGTCAACATTTCATCTGCACAGAATCTTACAAAATGTTTGTCATCTTATATGATCTAGAGTTTTCAATTATTTCCAAAGTAAATATAGCGGACGAGAATTTTCAAAATATTTCAATTTTTACAAAGTCTAAAAGAATATTGTTAGTCCAACCATACTACGGCTGGCATATCAATAGTAGAAAAAAATGCATCAACCATGAAAATGGTTATGTCAAATGTAGTATGGTCGGCCTAACAATTTTGTTGTATATAGACTTTCGTGAAGTTGAACATGCATGCAGTTGAACTTGGAAGCTAATCAGCTGGGATGAAAACATCAGCACGTGCTTCCTTCCGTCCAAGCATCGTTCCGAAGAGTCGTAACGACTTTTGAACCTGTGAAGGGCGGTTTTCAACAACTCTCATCCAATAATGCACTGAATCAGCGATATTTTCTAGCGATGCATCCAACGATTCAACATTGTCATATTCCAGATACTCGTCATCAAGAAGGATCACACCCGAGTAACTCGAATGTATAAACGTTCACTGGAAAGATGTCACGATTTGGCCAGGACTAATCTAACCCTCAAGTTTGACACTTGGTACCGGATATAATGCGAGACGCTGCAGTAAAGGACTCGTTCACCGAAACGTTCGCCGACATGTCGCATGTATGTAACGTAACGTCGAGACACTATTATCAGTGGAATCTAACCTTTCCGTTTTGGTCGACGATCATGCAGGAGAATCCTTGCTCGAGCGATTGCACGCAATGTCTCTCGAGCTCGAAGTGGGGTTCCCCTCGCTGGCAGAGGCCAACAGCTTTGTTGAGAGGCTCGTCCGCGAAAAAGCTCCATCGGAGGTGGTTGATGACGTCTGCGAAACGATTCCTGGGGATCGGGACGACGGTCAGGCAGTCCGACGACATGATTGTGTTGACTGTCGGTCCAGTTCCTGGCCGCTCGCCCGCCATAGGCGTAACGCGCACGTCCCTCACGAGCATTTTCTTGCTAGTTCGCAGGACAAGCTTCACGAAAGGTTGTATATTGATTGACCCAGTTGAAGGCGCTGGCTGCCTGCACACGCGACTACTTCACGTTGTGTTGTGCGCCGCCGGATATCCGCAAATCAAACCCTGTAATGTGATAAAAGCGACAATTGTAGCCAATAAGAATATATATGTATATATGTATATATGTATATTATACACCCGCTGGAATTCGATCGGCGCTCATCGCTTTATCCCGACTGGGAAGTCCCGCTACTCCCACTGTGGGCCGACACCTCCCGATGGGAAAAGTATTGAATAATAACGGCACTTGACGCTTCTAGGGCGTCAATCTGACGCACGGATCATTCCGGCGAATAGGACGAATGTCATGGCGTGGCCTTGAATCACGACCATATTAAGTCCATCAGCTGGAAATGAACTGTCAACGCGAGATTGACGATTATGAGAATTTATAGTTCGGACATCCAGTAACTGTAACCAATATATAATGAATTCGCTTAAGATGTTGCCGTTCAGATGGTCTATTGTTTTTACGCATCCTTATACTGTAAATTCTCATTTGGTCAAACGACATGGGACAATAGCCATTTGGTATTAACTAGGTGATCATAACCAAAAAATGTTCAGACGACTGACCACCTAGTCATATCCAAGCGTCTATTGTACCGCTTGCTTTTGACTTGGCGAAATGCCCGAAATTCTCTGACCACGTGGTTTGACCAGATGGAAAAGACCATCTGGAAATGTTCAATACTTCAAACTTATACTATTTAGATAGTAAATGAAAACTATTTGGTTTGTCCCGTACTGCTTTGGTTATAGGTTAAGCAGGAAATCCTTTGATTTCTTCAATATAAAGCAGTTCATTGAAGGGTTGTGATTGGATGTGGGGGTCCAATACGAAAATATCATCCAAAGTCGACCAAACATTGAAATTCAATGGAGATATTACTGGACTAATTCTGGATACGATATGGATGAAAAAAGAGATAAGAGAAAGTGAGTTAGAAAAATGTTGGATTTTTCTATACCCTGCAAGGTATCTGATTTGTATCTCCAAACCAATATTTGTTTCCGTATCATTGTCAATATCCACTTTGATGGAAGAATGAAGGTTTCGGATTCTTTTAATTCTTCCGAATCCAATTTCTTGGCTGCCATATTTTTTCAAAAAATTATGTTTTAAAAATTTACTCTTTTACAGTCGCTTTCAAGAAAGTTCCGCGTACATTAAATCGTGTAATTGCGATCGATAATCAGGAAAATCGTTTTCTCACCATTTTTATAACAGAGACATAAGGAAATAAAAGTTTAGGTAAAGGTAATTTCAACACCCAAATTCCTATGGGACATTTATCTCGATGATATTTACAACGTATTTCGTCAGATTTTTAGAGTATTTCAATGCTTATATATCGAAATAAACAACTTTATTAGACCCTCGTTGAGAAAAGTCCACGAAAGCCAGATCTTAACTGGATCAGGAACTGAGTTCAATATAGGGTGTTCAATGTTATCTGATGGATGAGAAAACTTTCTTTAGACCTGATCAGTGCAAGACTATATCTGGAATTTCTCCAATTTCCGCTCTTGATTCAAGATATAAATTATCCAAAAATTACAGGATTGAAGGGTTTGCTGATTCGGATTGAAGTAACGATTACTTATGGCCTATACTTTCAACTATACTTATATGTTATGCTTTCCTTTTAAACATATATACGTTATAAAATAACGAAAAAAACAAGTTTTATCTGTATATCGATCAATTTCATCATGTTTTGTGAAATATCCTTAATTGTATTTATTTATGTCGGAAAATATTAAAATAATATTGTCTACACTTCTTTTAAATATATTTATATTAAAACATTAACTTATACAATGTCTTGAACTTTCTTCCTTCTATCTCTTTTTTTTTAACAATATTTACATTTGTTTAACATTGAGACATCACAGGTAGAAATTGAATATGATTAAAAATAAAACCCTACATAGTTTTCCCTGACAATAATCGGGCACTAGATATACTGTGGGACACAAAATTTGGCTAGTGCCTGAACATAAAATATTGTAAGAATATGATTAGCCAGTATCAGTCTAGTTTTAAAGCAAAAATAATTGTAGTCAGATTACAAGTCCAGGATATTACTAGTGCCACTCCACTTTTGCTCTAATATTATTTTAATCTGGTTCATGTCAAAAAGTGCTATGTAAATTCTACACGGTTACTTGGGTAACATAACCCCCAATTTCTTTAGCAGATTATGTACAATTCATCTACATTATAAGATACAATAGACAGAGACGACAGGTTCATGTAAGTAACCGAAAACAATAATATTAATAATACATTTCAATAACCCATAGCAAATCTAAGTTGTAATGACTAAATAAATATAAGGTTTATCATATACAAAATCATTCTACATTTGCCTGAAAATATCGTTGTCCTCGACAATCGAAAATTATTAAAAATCAATTAAAATGACATATCGTATTACAATTTCAAAAACATGTAAATTACATTCCTCTTTCGATTTTTTTTTAATCGATCGATTGAAATTATACCTTTATATAATCTTTGATTCTGTTATTCACTTTTGATATCTTAAATTAAATAGTTATATTATAACCAATTTCTTTTACGACTTCGTAAAGTCCTCTATATTATTCAATTAGTTTCCAACTTTCTCCTGTTACTGGTGCATTATACCTAACTAAAACAAGATCATTCTCATTTTATTCTTCTGCGTTCGTTTCGTATTTTATTAAAATGGTTTTCTACAAGTACTTCTCTATTTTTTTTCCGACAGTTTAAATACATCACCTTTATCTTCTTTGAGACAAAATCTGTAGGTTCTTAAATTTCCGTTTGTTTAGCGATTTTATTCCACTCGTGAATTTTAGGATTTTCAAGTTATTTTTTATATAATAGAGGTTGCAAGAAAAGATGATAGTACAGTTATATTTTTTAAAATTATCAACTAACTTGTTTACGATACAAGCTCCGAAGTACAACTACTTTTTTTAAGTTATATCGCACGACGTTGGCATGGGATGCGGGGAGAGGTTTGCGGTATACAATCATCGTGACGGAATAAAAACATTAAGACATTACAAGTTCAAACAATATCATTTAAAAAAAATAATGTTGTCTACACTGTATACTTCTTTTAAATATATTTATTTTAAAACATTAACTTATATAACCTTTTATCTGTCAATGTCTTGAACTAACTGCCTTTCTTCTCTCTCTCTCTCTCTCTCTCTTTTTTAACCATATTTAAATTCGTTTAACATTTAACACATGGTTTAAGCGTCCAATTTCAAGTCATAATGGCTAAATTAATATAATGGTAACCTTATACAAAATCATTGTAAATTAATTTTTTTGTTTTTTTTTTATATCAAAAATGATTTTCAATTGCAAGGTTTTTATTTCACTTCAACTTCACGTTAATTTTTGGTAATTTTCGTAAAATTTCACCTATATATAGGTGTATGATTGTAAATAAATAAATAAATATATTATTTTCGTTAAATTAAAAACATCTCACGCCTAGTAGAAATCCTCATATAAATATGTATATCAGTAATATTCAATTTAACAAAAAAAAATTCTTTTTTAATTATCATTTAATAAAATTATTTATTATTACTTTTTTTTTAAATTTGTATTATATCGACAATCATAAAGTTCCCAACCATAAAAACCAATATTTCCCGTGAAGTTTCAATATGTTTCCGAAATGTTCGTATCGAGATTGTCGGGTGTAAACTTTTTATTACCTTTTTCGCCTTGTTAAAATTTCAAACGCAGATTTTTTCCTGAATATTGCGAAATAATGTCTTTTACCGCCGTTGTCAAAAGAGAATCGCTATAAAATAAATGGTCGTGCATCTGGCAATATCGTTTGTCATTCAAAATTAAAAATACTTTCTTTCATGCACTCTTCTCTCTCTCTCTCTCTCTCTCTCTCTCTTTATGTATATAAAAATCATGATTTTATCAATTATACGTGTCAATGCACAAGGAGTGGAATCAAAGGTTTGGATGGAAAGTCTATTTGAATGTATATACATATCTCACACATCCGTACATCAAAATCATGTTTATCTCGAAATTATCAACATTACCAAAGCGATTCTGTATTCGATTTAAATGTAAACTGAAAATCGATCGTTCGTATAGTGTCGCCCCTAAATAATTCAAACAGTATCCCATATTTCTGTCCAGACGTTGATTTATTACTCATCAGTTATATACATTGAAAATGATGTTTTTCTACATTGTTATAAAACAGAAATATTAAACATCATGATAAACGTGTACTTTTTCTCAGTATATTTTTAACTTAAATTCTTCGGTAATTAATATTTTGAATCAAGAGCAAAAATTGGAGAAATTCTAGATATGGTCTTGCACTGGTCAGATCTAAAGAAAGTTTTCTCATCCATCAGATAACATTGAACACCCTATATTGAACTGAGTTTCTGATCCAGTTAAGATCCAGCCTTCGTGGACGTACAAAGTCTAATAAAGTTGTTTATTTCGATATATAAACATTGAAATACTCTAAAAATCTGACGAAAAACGTTGTAAATATCATCGAGATAAATGTCCCATAGCAATTTGGATGTTGAAATTACCTTTACTCAAACTTTCATTTCTTTACGTCTGTGTTATAAAAGTGGTGAGAAAACGATTTTCCCTATTATCAATCGCAATTACACGATTTTAATGTACGCGCAACTTTCTTGAAAGCGATTGTAAAAGAGTTAGTTTTTAAAACATAATTTTTTGAAATGATATGGCAGTCAAGAAATTGGATTTACGGAAGAATTAAAAAAATTTGAAATTTTCATTCTTCTATCGGAGTAGATATTGACAATGATACGGAAAGAGATATTGGTTTAGAGATGCAAATCAGATACCTTGAAGGGTGTAGAAAAATCCAACATTTTTCTATTTCACTTTCTCTTATCTCTTTTCATCCATATCGTATCCAGAATTAGTCTATAGTAATTTCTCTATGTCAATATTTAGTCTACTTGGGATTATATTATTACCTTAAAAAATCTCATATCATGAAGATAGAATTAATAAAACTTTTATAAAATAGATGACCAACTATTTGATCATTAATGTTTGTTAAATTAGCGGCCAAACGCCGCAGAGGCGATTCTCTTATAATTCAAACTTTTCAATTTACATTTGATTCATTGATTTAAATTGACTGAAGAAATGCTATATAATTAGTGTCAATTTTTGAGAAACGAATCAATTTGAATGAATTATGTTCCTTTGATGGGCATAAGATGCAGAAAGTAACGGATCAAATACTCGTAAAATATGCGGGCACAGGGACGACGCATCCCGAACCTTTTTGGTATTAATGTAAGAATAAGGTCCATTGTCTTTGAACGATATTATAGAAAGAATGCTCGACGAAGACGAGGACATCCTGAGTACGCGGTAGAAGGGTACACCGCAGAAAAGGTTTTCTAGAACAAAGAAAGTATAGGAGGAGCTTTTTAAAAGAATCTGTGTATCTACACGAGGAGATGGTAATATATGTGGGTCTATACGTTATCCACTGTATAGAGGGCGGTTTCAGGGGTTGTTCAGGGAGTGCGGGTTCAAAACTTATATTATAATAGCGTCTATTGTATATTGACCTTTGACGATAAATATGCGATATTTAAAAAATGTTTTCAGTATTACTATATGCATTATTGGTGAAACGTTATACGAAAGATGGCGTAACGTTTCACCTCAATACGCGTAAAGCGAATTCAAAATGATATGGGCCAAGTTATGGTAATTCGGTTAGAATTTTGGAAAATTTGATTTTGTCAATATTCCATGTACTCGTAATATTTGCGTTTAGTTTCGAGTATCAGTCTACCCTTCTATACCGGTACTAGTTTCGCGAGCGAATTCGACTGGAAGATACGCAAATAAAGGTTCGAATTCATGATATACATTCCTCAGCGTATCTCAAAATGTAAATGGAAACGTTACGAATTGCTTAAATTTTCAATAAATATAATAATATATATGGGTATATTTGCAGATTTATTCGAACGAATGATTCAACGCGAAGTTTTTTTTTTAAAACTTAATTTTTTTTTATTCTTAATCATTATTTCCAATTTTTCCTTACTTCTGTATATATAACTTTACGGTTTCTTTTTTGTTTCTTTACGTCTTTATTATAAGATCATAAAAAACTCGGAAGGATTTTACGACTTTTGTAAGACTATAATAAAAGTTCAAAATTATGAAGTTTACATGTTTCTATATGTGTACTATATATATTGGCTGTTTTTCTGTGTTACGTCTTAATAGACCTATCGTTACGCTATGCTACCTTTCTGTGGTATATAGTTGCGATTAAAATTATCTCCAATTATATTGCATAAAGCGAAATATATTGCATACGTGCGAAAAATGGCATTGGTATATATTAATACGAAGCTGGAAGTGATTTTCGACGCATTCGCAGGTGGAGCAGGAAGTAACGTAGTTTTTTGTTGAGAAAATTTATACCAAAAATTCATTTATTCATTCATTCATTCGTTCGATTTTCATAAATTAAGCGAATTTCGTGACAAATAATAATTACAAATACGTGAAAAATTATTTTGCAACGAGGGTTAATTGACAAAAACTTTGATAATGGATGACTTTATCTGATATTATCAATTTATTATCAATACATATATATATATATATATATATATATATGTGAAGATAATTAAAAAAAAAAAAAAAAAAAATACGTCGTAAAAAATTTGAATTGAAATTTCGATAATTGGTCCTTTGTTACGTTCTAAATTTCTTGGGATGATTTCTTACTTTACAAAGCTTAAATATTACTCTTATGAAAGAGAAAAAATCATTCACCCTTTTTAAAGAGTGGCTCGATTTTCACTCCAAGAAATTTTAAAGAGCACAGAAAATGTACAAAGTTGATATGTAAAAATGATTACTTATTATCGTATAAAAATAATGAATTATTATTATTTTGTTAGAGACAATGAAAATAGTGCTGCTTTCCTTTTTTACTTGGAGTAAGGGAATAACATCGGGATACCAGATGGTGTATATTAACAAAAAACGGACTAATAAAGGGCGGTTGCGTACGTTGATAAATATTGATGAAAGTTTCTTAAAAGACGATAACAATCATCAAAACCTAATAAAATTAAAAAAAAATAGAATACTAGAATAGAGAATTTATAAAACATCCAAGATCGAAAAAGTTGCCGAAACTAGATAAAAGTTAATAAACAGATAAAATGAACCGAATTTATTGGTAAAGGATGAAAAAATCAAATAAATAAAATGAAAAATCAGTAAAAGTGACAAAAAAGAAATGATAAAACATGGCCCAAAATTATCAGAAACTTAGGAAAAGAAAATGGTAAAAAACGAAAATTAATAGAAAAATACTTGACAATCATTGATAAATAAGAATTTCAAGAACGAGCAAATATTCAAAAAATCATTGTTAACGTAATTGATGACAGTTGACGAAAACAGATTAAAGACTAAATTATTGATTGCCAAAGCAAGCAGCACGCAAATAAGCAATAAAAATGGAATAAACTAATTAATTGTGAAGGATTTTTTTGTCTGTTTTCGTTAAGTGAACTGAGAGTATTTACTAATGAAATGATCGAGTGTTTACAGAAAAAGTTTATCCCCTTATGTTTCCATTAATGAACAGAATTTTGATAATTAACGTCCCTTTGAAGTAATCGCGTGTGGGTGCGAAACATTTTTGTAGAGGGTCTGTCATACTAGTCCATTATAATGGACACAAAATATAATTATACGTTACGTGAGAATGAAAAAATAAAGAAAATACACTAGGGATTAATTTTAAACGTAATCACTTTCTTTCTCATTTTGTAGCTTTTTCTTATCGATTTTTTTATATGCACGTCATTTTTAATGTCAATGTCTTCCATTTTTCTTTTATTGTCAACTTTCATTTGGTAATTCTTTTTAATTTTTCGGTTATTTCTGATATTTATTTTTATTATTTGGTAATTTCTGATGTATTTTTTAAATTTCATCTCTTTTTATAAACATATGCTTATCTTTATCAACGTCTATTTCCGTCTGTCAACTTCCTTCTTGACAAAATTTATAACAATATAATCCGTTCGAAATTATCGCAATTATTCAACTTTTTTTTTTGTTATAAATTATATTTTTATAATTGCTCCTGTATTATCTTGATTCGTCACTTTTTGTCAATTTCTATCGATAATCACCAATTACATTAATTGTATTTTAGACTTTATACTTGAGAATTTAATTTAATACACTCCAGGTGTAATCGTGCGTAAAGTACCATTTATTCCAACTTTCGAGTAGTTTCGGCTAGTTTATTATGTCTATCAACTATTCATGTGATATAATAACGACACAAGTGAGAAGGTACTCGTGACCCATGTAATTCAACGACTGCTGAAACTTTTATGAGTGTGCGAAATGATCCTTTATACGCACGAACGTTTCAAACGGTTTTTCTACTTTTTCATGTCTATATTCTTTGACGGATTTTTTTTTATAGATATGTCGCATTAATTTCAATAATGTATAAATGTTTATCCAAATAAATATATTTGTCATTAATTTAAAACTTTTGTAATCAATTATTTCTTGATTAACTTTTTTTTGAATCCCTGTTTATGTATTTTCATCTAAAGTTTCATTGTAATAATTTCTTATTTCGAATTTTAAGGAAAATGTAAAGATTTTTATACGCAAAGACAGGCACAAATCAAATGTTTATTTCTGTGATAGTTCCGAATTTACCGCGATTATTTATGTCATAACATTTTTTGGCGATTTTATAAAGATATACCCCTATGAAGCTTAAATTTGAGGTCAGTAAGAAATACTCTGTACTAACAATTAAAAAAATAGCAAACTCTGTACAGAATTATGTACAGTGCATGCAGTGAACTATAATACCGAAATATTTCGATGTTTTGTTTTTCATTTCAAATTTCAATGTCATAGTAGGGGTCCTGGATAGACCGATATTTTCAATTTACATTGTAATCACATGTTGAAAAATCGACAATGAATGTTTTCGAAAATGTTATTTAAAAGTACTACTACGTTACGAGTTCTTACACTTTCGGTGTACCTACAAAATACAACTTTATTCTCGTTACTTTTCACGTTTCTGACATACAGATAGGTAAAGTGATGATTTCGATATAGTCCAATTAGAAACAAAATCATATACACGTTTTTTCACCGTATATATGTATATGTATTTTGTACATATTTTATATACATATATTTATATATGAATTTTGTCGATTTTTGAAGACTGGTTATGTCCAATAAAATTGTGACAAAAATAATGGTAGATTTCGAAACTATTTCTGTGCATATAAAAGTGGATAAAGTGAAAAAAAAACATTAATTTTATATATTTATATAAACGTATAATTTTTCATTGCACAAGCAAATTGTCCAAAAATAATGAAATAATCGCCGAAAGTTTTTAATAAAAATTCTAATAATTTATTTGTTAATTTATTTATTAATAATTTTTTATTTATAATTCATTTTTAAATATAATTAAAAACAATTTTGATCATCGCACCCCCCGGTCGGCCCCTTTGCAAAAATGTAACTGTATTTCATTTCGCAATAAAAAATGATTGAGAACTTTTGTTGTTTTCATCAGAGTAGATAACAAAAACAGGAAAAACTAAATTAATTAAAAAAATGTAATTAATTTAAAAATGAAAATTTGGTAGGAAATTACGTAAGCAAAGAAATTTAACAAAATTTGTTTTTCTTCATTTCACTGTTTCATAATATTTGGACATATTATTTGACCTAAATATAAAAATATTTACTTAGAAAAGAAGATATAGTTGAAGACATGAATTTTTAAAGCAATATTTGTTCGTAAACCTGTTCACGGATTTCGTTTTTGTGAAGGTGTGGAATCACGAAATCAAGAAATGTGATGATGAATAGTAAAAAAGCGTCAGATTTTTTTTCGAGTTATAGAACATAATTTAAAAATATTTTTTCTGTATCTCATTTTCATGAATAAAATTTTGATCCCTAAAAATTAGAAATCTCAGTCAAAAATATTCACTTTTCAATGACTGAGGGCGTATTTTATTAATAGAACTATATATAGAACAGAATTACAAAGACACGAAGTAGACATTTTATATATTTTGAAATTTTCTAGCCGAAAATGAGTGACGGTAAAATCGTAATAAGTCAGCAAAGAACAAAATCTATTTTGCACAAAAATGATTTCAAATAACCACATGAAAATATATATTTACACATTTTTGTCGAATCGTCAATTGGACATAAATAATATTACTTTTGAAATTCGAGTAAAACCTGTATATAAAAAAAAAAATATATAATTTCGTATTTTAATTAGATTGACCGCTACATCGCAATCATATAATACAGCTAATATGTATAAAACAGTAATGTGAGTGTAAAACATTTAAATTCATCATTATTGTTGCAATTATAATTTGCATTGATTGAACGCAGTTGAATACATATACTTTTTAATATTCGTCCCAAAATCTACGATTAAAAGACTGATGACCAAAAGCAGTAGATTCCGTTATAATTGTTACCCACCCGTTGCTGAGGAGATTTAATTAATTAATTATTATAATTCATATATAAACACTTACTATATATAATTTTTATATACACGCATATATATGATTCTTCAAAAGATTATATAAAATTTATATAAATATTATATATAAATATATAAATTATATATGCCCAATTCTATGTACACCTGAACATATATAATTCATGTATTTTAAATATATAATTAATATATAACGTTTTTTTATTTGGAATGTCAAAAGGAATGTCTCTCGATAGATAACCGGCAATCGAAAATGGATTGAAATGAATAAAAATGCATTCGTTTCGTCATTTTTGAACCAATTTAATTTATTTCGAATGCTTTCAAAACAAAAAATAATTTATCTAATATATAAATTATACATTTCTGAATCCAATTTTATAAATAAAAATGTCACTTTTTAATTCATGAAAATCCACAAATTAAAAAAATCTAAAAGTTCATAAATAAGTTGAGAATTCTTCTAGATCATTTTAAAAACATTCGAATAAAAAAAAAATCTAAAAGTTCATAAATAAGTTGAGAATTCTTCTGGATCATTTTAAAAACATTCGAATAAAAAAAAATAAACAATTAATTGGACTGTATTTAAATTAAAAAAAAAAAAAAAAATAATAAATCATTAAAATTCAGGTACAATCATAGAATTCAGATGCATAGAAATTTATTGAAATGCATTAATTCGACTGAATCCATTTAAATCCATTTACGACTTACCGGCCAGTATAAATATAATATTGTAGCAAATTAATAAATGACAATCGTTTAGAAAATAAAATCTATCAAGTTTTGAAGAACGCGATTGGCGTATATCTTAAAATCAAAACGATCATTTTACGAACACTAATATATATTTAAAGATCTGTACCTTAACGCGTATACTGGCTAGAATACGACGATGTTCATTCGAAAACGAGCTTACTGAGACTGATCTGCATTCTGCATCGGAGATGACGTGAATAGGGGCTTTTGGGACATTCTCTTCGATTGTATGCTCTATATATCTCAGATGCTGTCACTATACAGAAGGTTTTTATTTACAAGACCTACGATCATAACGGCCTTCATATTGGTCTTCATTACAATCAACGACTCGTAAGTCATTTTTGAGAATGCAACAAGGATGGAAATTCAGAAAATGAACGACCACTTTCTTTGTCACCTTTTATGTCGCGTTTTCGTATATATCTGTCTTACAGTCACCATTGTGAAAATTCGACTTAATATATGATTTTTAAAGAGAAAAACTATTAATGTATTATATTTTTTCTGACCATTAATATTTTATTAAATATATAATTTGTCGAGTTGTCGTTTATTTATTTTTTTTTTTTTCAATTCTATCGTGTTTTTTTTTTTTGTTTTTTTTTGTACAAATTATAATTGTAGTAACACTTGATTAATTAAGAATACAAAATATATAATAGATATAAATTAAACATATTTATTGGATGATAATAAATATAAAAATTACAACAAAAAACGTATTACATTTGGTGTTCTTTTCAACTCTATATTCATGTTTTTTTTTTTTTTAATTCATTTCATATATTGTTCTAGAACAATAAGCTTTCTCGTTAGAAATTCTATAATCGACATATTTTGATATGTTCCGTCCGCATATTTACATTTGGCATATGTCATTCAACGTATAAACAGAGCTTACTGTTTACAAACAGTATTAAGTAATATCAATTTTTAAAAGTTGAAATTTAATAATGGATAAAATATAATATTTGAAAAATAATTCCGTTCAAATGTAATACGATCCTATTATTATATTTTTTTTATTTAATTAGTGTTTTCGTTCATCGTCGTTCGTTTTTTTAGCCAAAATTACATTACAATTTTAATTAACTAATTATTGTAATTAATAATTAATCGGTCCATTATTTTTAAATGTCCGAAACGTGGGCATTTGATGAAAAACATAGTAATTGTTTTTTTGTTTGTCGAGTGACCAAATTCAATACTTTGAACCGCAACCTATACGCGGTAGGGTCGCAGTAAAATTCTTAGCATTAGTGATAATTATACAAATTTATTATTTCAATTCCTGATTATATATAATAGTATGTAAAATATGATTATTTACAAATATATAGATAACACAAAAATTAGTAAAAAAACTAAATAAAAATAGTGATAGTTTATAAAATAAGAACTATACATTTTTCAACTGTTCTCCACCATCATGTACACACTTTCGTATATATATATATATATATTAATGTTAAATATTTATAAAATGCAATAAAAAAAAATACTTGAGATGAATGATAATTATATATGTAATTTTAATTCATGGTCATATAATATTATATAAAATATGATATATAAGAAATATTATAGTAAAAAACTAAATAAAAATAGTGTATATTTATGATATGTACTGTCTAAATTTCATGGAGTGACATTTCACTCTTGATGAGAGAAAATTGAGCCTCTCTTCAAAAGAGTGATTTTTCACATTTTCTAGAGTAAAACTTCACTCTACATTGGAGTGAGTCGGAGAATTTACACTCCAAACGGAGTGAAATGTCACTTTTAAAGAGGGAAAATTCACTCCTTTACCAGAGTAGCTCAATTATCATTCTTTATGGAGTGAAATTTCACTCCAAAAAATTTAAAGAGGCGGTATAGTTATAATAGCCGAAAAGTTAAAATCAAATGTTTTAATTGTCCATCGCGACCGTACTACTAATAATTTATATAATTATTGCCTCTAAATGCTTATAATATATAGTTAATAAAATAGAAGTAACTTCTTCATCACGATCATAATTGTATGTAATGTAACAACTATAAATTTTCATTATTTTGTCGTTATGACGATTGTATTGTAGTTTGGATAGTACCTATAGACATTAATATTAATCAGTTATCGTGATCCTAGTTGAAATTAATCGTAACGCGATGTATCGATTCTATCCAGATTACCAAGAATAAATACCGCTTCTAGAGTGGTTAACTATGTAGCCCCGATATCGCAGTTAGACCCCTAACGTACAGTATATAGGGACACGATAACAATGTATGTACATGAATTAAGTGGAATCTGCCTCGTCTTTTCTAAGAAAAAACTGCATTGATTATACACCGTGTAAAACTGCCCCAGTCACTGAATTTATTAATGATATTTATTCGTACTTGTTCATCAGTATTGTCATTACTATCATCATTATTATAATCATCAGTATCGTCATTACTATCATTATTATAATTATCATTATCACAGCTATTATTTTTGTCACTGTCACTACTTCCATCAAGACCAACATTATTGATCTTGTTGCTGTGATTGTCATCATTTCCTTCGCCACAATCATCTCTAAATTCTTCATTCTCTTTTTTCATATTCTTCTTCATGATCATTCTACATGATCCTCCTCTATTTTTAAGCAATCCTATCTTTTCTGCTCCTGACATTCGTTACTTTTGTGATGGACATTATTTGTTTCCCTTTCTGTCCAATTTGTATTTCCTAATACCTAATATATCTGCAACCTAGCAAATGGTTCATATTTACCATTATTAAAGTAATTTTCATTAAATAGTACTGTTAAATTATTCATCACTTGTAATTGTGCTTTATATTTCCGTTTACGAAATGATTCTTTTCCATATGCGCGAATTTTAATGGAATACTTTATTTTAACCTAAAAAAGAATTGTGTTTTAGAATTAATCGTATCTAGTATTTTCTAGACAAAGTTTTCAACAATTTTCATTATCAAATTTATAGATTTTCTCGCACAGTTTTTATCTTATGGTTTTTCGATGTATAGGGCCATTACAATAAAACGGAATGCCACGATTAATTTCTACTTCGAGAAGAAGAATACATTTTCAACCAGTCTTTATGATCTTCCATGCACGTTCAATCTGTTTTTCGCTATATCCATTCAAATCGTAAAATCCATTTCAGGATATTATCTCTACCGAAAGGCGTATCGCATCCGGATGTAACGTGCTTGGCACTTTTTTCGCTAAATCCCATTACAGATATATACCGATGAACATCTTTCGTGTTATATCGGATATAACGTTTACAGAAAACCTTTACTTTATACAAATTTCCTCCAAAGCCTATTGTTGTCGATTTAACCTCGATACTCTATTTCGCAATGCCTCCGCAAGATCGCGTTAACACTATATATCATGATAATCTCTTTGCTTCGATACAATGTAATAGAATCTCATGAGACATTTAGTACGAGATTTTTTTTTTTTATATTAGCCGTTACATGTTTTTTATTGATTTACACGTATGCGATTTTGTAAAAATAGATAGACTGAACGAAACTTTTCTAGTGAGGATTTTATATATATATACTTCTATTATTATTACGAATAATTATATTTATTGTTCTTTCGGTTGACAATTTAATTTTTATTTTCATCAATAATTTTTAAATCAATACATGTATAACAATTACTGACCGCATCTTTCTATCGATGAATACTCCTTTCTGCAGCTAATCACAAAATCCCTAAAATGGTCATTAATTGGCACACTTATGCCAATTATTATAAATCATATAAAAAAAAAATTCGACAAGATTCAATATTACCGTGGGATATTTAAAATTCTCGTTATAATGAATTCAAGGCTTCATTCATCAAGGCCGCGGATGGAAAAATAATAATATTTCAACGAAGGGCATAACCGAATCTTACTGGCACACATACATAATATATGTGTTGAGGCCAAGTTTCGTCACTTCCGATATATATGCAATTCGCACGATAAAAAAAATATATACATATATATGACCGACGACTTTCTGTAATTAGTATATGGCCGCCCCGCGATGTCAGTTGGATTTTTATTAAGATAATAAAATACGTAACCGTAATAACATTTTTCAACGTCAAGGTCGCACCTGGATATCGATTGATTTCCTTAGTTCGTTTTGTAACCTGTAAAAAGTATTGATGGTCATGAACACGTATACATTGTCTTGGAGTGCAGATTTTTTTCAGCCATAAATATATATACGAACAAGTAGAACCTGACGTCATGGGTCGTCTTCCCTACGTAACCTGTAGTACGAACGGTTTTACATCAATTTTTTTTTACTTTTTTATTAATTGTAATATTATTATTATTATTATTATTTCGGTAGAATAATACGAGGAATTTGAAAAAATCCATTTGTTACGTCGTCGATAAAAATATAAATTTATGTACATTTACGCTTGTTGTTACGGAATAAATTTAAAAAGAGACAGTTTTAATACTCAAAATAATGAACCTGTTTAAAGTTATAAGTATAGTTTGTTACATATATATTAATTACGTCCAAATCGTCGGAGACTTCATTAAAAGTTTATTGTTTTTGGCAAGGTTTAAATAACGGGCGATTAAACACGAGAATTTGTGCAGTCATTAAACATTAATTAACTCAATTAATTCAGCTCAATTTAGTCCCTTCAATGATTTTATAAAGTCGTTAAAAAAAGACGAATCATTAATTTATTGTCAATAAAAAATTGACGAATTTAAGCCTCCTTAAGTCCTGTTACGTGTCGATTTCTGAGCTCTTTTTTAATTGGTATAAAATAAAAGAGTACTTTTTGTATTAATTCTGCGTAACTTTTTATCTGTGTTAATTGGTAAATGTTTGTAAATTTGTAACAAAATGTAGATCATTTTGAAAAAAAGAAATTTTAAATAAAAAATGTAAAAATCTACGATATGTTTACGTCATAACATAACCTAAAAAAGTGACGAATGTTTCTTCGTATCTAAACGAGTATTAAAAATTTCTTTCTGAAATTCTATTTTTAAAAATTTGTTAAATGATATAACAAAATTAATAAAATAAGATAAAAAGAATAAAAAATAATAACAAAAAATTAAATAAATAAAGAAAAATAATAAAAATAAAAAAATAAAAAAATAATAACAAAAAAATAATAATACCAAAATAAAACAAAAAAATATAAAAATAAGAGTCCATTATTTTTAAGGTTATTGTATCGATTTAAACTGTTTAAGAAACAAAAAAAATTCCAACTCCGATTTCTTCAAATTAAAAAATAGGGTATCTCGAGTGGAAAATTTTCAATATAAAATTCTCTTTTTCGATATAAAATACGAATAGAAATTTAGTTATATGAAAAATAAAAATAACTTCGCTAAATGGTCTAGTGTTATTAATTGGCCCTTGATTGCCCTATTTTTGTTTATTTATAAATTTCAACTCGTATTCATATCGAAATTATCTATCTATTGAAAAATGTTCACTCGAAAAACATCAGTATACATATATGTAAATACCATCATACTTAATTTTACACATCATTTCTGTTCAGTCTACGTGAATACAAACATAATATTGTATTTAAACATAAAATTACTCACAAAAAACGTTAAAAAATTGTATCATCAAAACCAACTTAATCGTCAGAAGTGAAAAGCCGCACAAAATGAGTACAAAAAGTACTATTTTAGGGGTTGTTCTCGATTTTCTAAAATAGCCATTTCAGTAAAAATTTATCACTTTTATACAAAATATCTTAACAACAAGTAGTGATCAGATGCACGAAAAAAAATATACGTAACAAATAAGTCGAGGATCTTACAATCAGCAAGGAATAAATCACGACTGATACATGCGAACTAATCACATTTTTATAAATATCATCCTGAAACGATTTATAAAAATTGTTCCAGATCAAACAATCGACGATGAATCCGACATGCCCTCAGAATGTGATTTATTAAAGCGCACCCCGTATCCAGTATTAATCGGAGTGAACAACGTCATTGGCCGCGAAGGTCGTCCATATATACGAGAATAATGATTCTTATCTCGATGCAGCACGTGGTCACACCTGTTTAGTTACTGTTCCTAACCTGTCAGGACTTCCCACGTTACTATCTATGAATGCACGAGAGAACAATCGTTTTCATTCATCTCTTTATATTTCTTTCTTATATGTGTAGTATATCAAGCTGTTAATCATTTTCATAATATATATATATATATAAAAAATATTATTTTAAGAAAGACAATAACTATTGTATTTGATTTGATTCAAAATCATTGTAAATATTTCTAAAGGTTCAATCATGGTTAATTACATATAAGAATTTCAGAGGATTAATTTGAATTGTCTTCGTTTGTGAAGTACAATTTTGATATCAAAGGTGATCTTGGAGCCTTCTCATCTCAAAAACTCAAGTTCACTTCTCTCTGATAAGACCACCTGAAACTGCAGATGGTCGAATGTCGGAAAAACTTTACAATATTATACTTCTTATTAAGACTGGGAACCAGACATCAAATTTGGGTCGTATATAATAAGGTGACATCTCGTGTATTTTAAACGTATATTTAAATGATTACCACCGTAGATACGAATAAATTCCATTACGAGATTAAATTCCAAGAAATCGCCACAGAATCTAATTTTTTATAAATGGAAAAAGTCTCGGAACAAAATCGAGTTAAGAAAGATATATGAACATTCTAATGCATTTTTACTTTAGCTCTTCAAAAAATCTAAATTCAACTGTCTTATTAATATTATATATATATATATATATATATATATAATTTTATCTTTGGTACATTTTGGGGACTGTCCAGAAAAACGTTGCGAAGCAACGGGGAATCCCCTCTAC
>JAPYZR010000946.1:0-55579 GCA_030522945.1 Trichopria nigra
GTGTTGGACAGTGTTTTTTTTTTTTTTTTTTTTTTTTTTTTTTTTTTTTTTTTTTTTTATTTATTATAAAGGAACCGCGATATTATTATATAATGAAATTGAGAATGCATCTTTTCTTGACCGCTCTTTTGAATATATATATATAAGTATATTATTGGTATACGGTCGGTTGACAAAGATATTACAAATATAACGTTTTGGCTCATTTGCATAGCCCTCTTCAAAATTTATTTTCTAAAAAAATGTAATATAATACAATATAAATATGATGTAACATAAAAACATTATTAATAATAAAAAACTACAAGATAAATAAAAAGTCTCACAAAAATAGATGGTGGTAATCAAACAAGTGCAGCGGAAGATTACATTATTGTTCACCACAACTATATCAGAGTATCGACGCTTATTTATAAATACTTGATCAACAAATCATATACAATAATATGTTTATAGTGTTTTAAAAAAATTTCATGTGCTGTTCTTTGATTGTTCAAATCTAATATTAATGGTTTCATTTGATTTTTTTATGAAGAAATTCTCTCTCTATATATATATATATATATATATATATATATCTTATTTTATAAAAACTCTTTTCAGTTGCTAAACTTTTAACATATTCATATTCAAAATTGTGTGATGTGTTTATACGGTGTAAAGTGAGTCCTGTGTATTTATTCAAAATATTATTATTATTTATTATTATTATTATTATTATCATCATTATTATTATTATTAATTAATATATTTAGTAAAAATCATCATCGTAAAAAATGGAATGAGATTCAAGCGTAATTATGTACATCGATTTGATTTTAGATTCGACATATTTTAAATTTAACGGACTTGTTTACAAACAAACCTTTGGTGTACCGATGGGATCACCTTAACATTGGGTTTTTATTTAAGATATATTGATGGTATTGATATGCTCATTTCAATTCAGAAAAATAAAATGGACATTCTACTAAATATCTTTAATAGTGTCAAATAAATACATGGTATTGAGAGTTCACATTGCAAACAGAAGTAAATAATACTACTAGCATTCTAGACTTACTATAATTATTAGAAAATAATAAGAGACTTTTAGATACTGATTGGTACCATAAAAATACTTTGCCAAGAAAATATTTGCATTTTACATCTAATTATCCCATCGATTACCAGATCGATTACCAGATCGATTACCGGCTTATAGATCACGCAGTTCAACTTTCAGAAATTCGGTTTCAAAAAAACAATTTACGAAGTTAATTAAAACCATTCTTAAGGAAAACGCTTATCCCGAAGATTTAATATTTAATAGCATCAATAAAAAAAAAGAATTTATTACTTATATATAATAGTTTATATTTTTGCAATAAAAAATATGTAGTAATAATACATAAATTGTAAAAACCATGTGTGAAAGAATTATCAGAAAAATTATCGAAATATCTTAGAAAAGGAAAGTTTAGGGTTGTACAAGAAACGATTAATAGATAGATTAGAGATAAAAAAAAACATAGGTAATATTGATTATCAAATTCCATGTCAAAATTGTAATAAAGTGTACATTTACTAACGGAAAAGTACATCAAAAAATATTGTTCGGGTTCAGAAATGACACTAAAAAAACCCGGATTTACAACCAATTGGGGCCAAACAAGTAGACTATTACAAAATAGACTATACAAGAACGTCGAAAAAGTATATTTGGACTAGAAAATAAATAAACAGGACTGACTTTACACCGTATAAACTCATCACACAATTTTGACTATGATAATGTTAAAATGCTAGCATCTCAAAAGAATTTTTATAAAAGAAGAGAAATAGAGAATTTCTTCATAAAAAAATTAAATGCGAAACCATTAATATTAGATTTAAATCAAAATTGCCAACAGCACATAATGAAGCTATTTTATAAAAACATAAATATTATTTTATATAATTTATTGATCGAGTATTTAAGTAGGCATCGACACTCTGATTGAACAATAATATATAATCTTCTGCTGCTCTTGTTTGATTACCACCATCTATTTTTGTGAGATTTTTTTATTTATCTTGTCATTTTTGATTGTTAATACTTTTATGTTACTTCATATTTATTATATTGTATTATATTATATTTTTTTAGATAATAAATTTTGAAGAGGGTTATTATAAATTAGCCGAAACGTCAAATTTGTAATATCTTCGTCAACCCATCGTTTACCAATATACTTATGATATATATATAATACTAATTATTAGAAAAGATAATGAACTTCAAAATACTGATTGGTACCATAAAAATACTTGGCCTAGAAAATATTTGCATTTTACATCTAATTATTCTATAGATTACCAGATAGGTGTAATTATACGATAAATATATATCGATCACGCAGTTAATTATATATATATGTTTAACTGTCATATTGGATCCGCCATCTTCAATTTTTACAACATGATTTCAGATTCGTAGCTAATCGTCTCAAAAAAGCGTGTATACTAATATCTAGTTTTCAATCCTAATTCGAAAAAATTAAGTTTTGCCTACCAAGTTGGATTTATCTTCCATAGTGACTCCGACATCTTGCATTTATTTCAGAGTCGAAATCGAAAAACGCCTAAAAAGAATTTATAACTCGATTTTCAACAACAACAAAAGATGAAATTTTCACCTTTAGATTTGTTTACAATATACAATTTTAGAGTTTTTTATTGCATTAACCGATGGTCAGCTTTGTCAACCATGAGAGGTTAAATTTTTAAAATGGTCAAGGTCCAATATATATATGAACTGACGTTTTCCATTCGTTTCAAATGTCAAAAACGTGCGGGGCTCCACATAATAAAAAAAAAAATTTACTTGACCCTCAAATGACACTGAATGTCGAGGTCAAGGTCATAGCCAAGGTCACCATTGTATAGAGTGGAACATTCCCTACATCATTACACATTAAATTACTTCTATCGAGCAACTAAAAATGTCGATGATATCCAAATAATATGTTTAATCGAATAATTAAGAAATTAATGTCTTTAATTATTTGTGGAAAAAACGCGCGGGAAGAAAAATATTAAATTTTCGAATGTCCTCTTATATTGAAAGGACTAAATCGATGTTTACATACAAAGTATAGTCGTTCTATATATTTTGTTGCATCAGAGTTTCTACACCAAATTGAAGTGCGATACAAGCAATAATTTTCAATCGAATATCATTCAACACATATATATGTTGTTTCTTTGGCTGTTTTCATATGTGAGCCCTTTTTCGCTCAACACTTTACCGATGCTTAGAACCTCGAAATCTGTACAAATTCAACATTTCAACATTTTCATATCGGAAACGATCAGTAATATTCCTCGATTGCGATTAATTAAAAAAAAAAAAAAACAACAACAAAAAAACAAAAAAGAAAAGGAAAACAATACGTATATCGAGAAAATTGAAAGTAATGTGGTGTGGTAATTGTTAAAACTGCAATTATTGAAAAATTCAACATTTTATCGAGACGCCGCTCCCTTATAATGGCAAATACACACTTCGCCACGTCGGTTACTTCGTCGCCCATCACGAGTCACGAGTGCACACACTCGCGCAAGCGCGCCAGCGCGCACACGCACACAATCAACGAAAAAGCTTTTCATTCTATCTGCTCGATTTAAACGTTGCTCTGCTTGTACGACGAATAAATAAATTGTATGTCCGTTCTATTTACCTCGAGAATTTAGCGGCGTTCCAATTCCTCTTTTTCGTTCTCTCTCTCTCTCCTCTCTTTCCGTACTACTACTGGGCCACTATAGATCTTCCGTTTTCATCTTTCCCCCCGCCGCAACCCTATCTGTCGTTCCACCCTTTCCCAATTTCCTAACCTAGGTAAATAGTAACTCTGTTTTATCCCGTTGTATAGAGCTCGCGTAATTACGTTTAGCACGATGTTGTTTATTTGCGCCAGTAATTCAACATTATTTCTAATTTCTATAAACACAAATGTCATTTCTCGTTTTGTCAATAAAAAAAAATATATTGAATCCAAGAATAATGTTGCTTAAAGCATCGAGGCCATTCTTAAAATTTCATATAAAATATAATAAGATACTAACTAAAGAATCGGGGAGGAGTGTCGATTTTAAAGCCGTAAAATATAAAATTTCAAAACGAGAGAAGGTGGAACGACTTTCTATTTGCATCGGATCGGATATCCCTCGAGCATTATCTGAGTCAGTAATCACAAATCCATTTTCTTTTTTTTTTTTTTTTTTTTTTTGTTATCAGACAGAAAAATAAATATCAAGATCGATTGTAATGTAACACTGCAGTTTTTCGAGGTTGCTATTTTCGTTTGCTATATACAGGTATAGAAATTTCCCTCCATTCCCGGACATGATGGCCTTACGTGGTGTTCCATTTCATTACTTATTCCTAACAAGGGAATAAAAAATCATTTCAAAAAAATTTGTTGCAATTTAGTCGAAATAGTTTTCAAAAGAATTGCATGCTGACAATGCAATATTCGATTTTCTTCAAATCTGGATTGGTTTTCAAACAAACGTTTGCGACATCTAGAAATCATAAATGTGAACTTCGTTCATTCATAACCACACGGCCGGCAGTATTGCTGTAATATCACAGTAATTTACCTGTAATATTACGAAGTGCCATCGATGGCCTATTGTAGCAAAATATAACTGTAATGTCTAATGACCGGTTATTAGGACCCATCGCCGTAATGTCACGATAACATCTCAGCAATATTGCCGTTAGATTGCAGTAATATTGCAGTAATGGCAAGTGGATATTTATTATACGTATATGTAATATCACAGTAACATTGTATGTGCATTATATTTCGAATATTCGATATTTACTTATAAATATTGCAGCGATTAATCCGTAATATTGCAGATACGTATTTCCTGTTAATATAATAATTACAATATAACTATAGCAATATTCTGTAGAATATAACGTAGCAACATTATTAAATCACATGCTGATACAGTAGTATTATACAGTTTATATTTATTAACAGTATATTTATGCATATTATATATATGCTATATATATGAATTTATCATACAATGCTAATAAAAATCATAATGTCCATTTCGCGATACTCAAGAAATTAGAATAAATATCGCAACGGCTGGATCTCAGTTATAAACGAATCGCTGCACGACATCGCTTTTGAATTTACATACCACCTAGCGTTTAACCGGCAAATGTATACAGATATATATATATGCAACTTTACGCGCAGCATTGCTAAATATTATATGCTCGTGTACAGCCGAGTAATATATTGCTGAAATATTTCAATAACATTATTATCATTATTATTATTATTATTTAATGCAGACATGTAACAATGCCTAAATATTTTAGCAATATTACATGCGCATATTTAATGCCGCGTAAATATAGCATCAATATTTCATTAATGTTACAAGAAGATATATCGTGCAATATTGTCATAATATTTCTGTAATATTTCTATGTAATATTTCTGTAATATTTCAACAATATTACATGCAGATACATTACCACGTATGTATACCTCTGTAATATCTCGGTAATAATCCGTGTCCATATAAATTCCGGCAGATTTATATAATACAATGTTTTTTTTTTCAACTGTGTTTTAAAATTAATTACTGTTACGAATAGTTGGTTTTAAATCATTCAATTATTTATCTTAAATAAAATTAGGAACTAGAACCAGTTAGATCCAGTTTTGACAAAAAATCCTGATGTAAAATGACAGAAAATCGTATTATTATATTGAGCTTAAAATTCGTAATAAGGAAGAGATAAAACTTATTGGCACCGGAGGAAGTGTAGTCCGATTGGGAATATTGAAGAAATCAATTTTTCTGCTGTAACTTTTACCTCTTAACTTGCAACCGCTTAATTCATATCAACACGAATTAAATTAATTAATGTAATTCGGAATTTGTGTAATAATTTCTGACTAAAAGACTTATGGAAATATTAACTTTTTCAAAAATCACTTCCTAGCGTTGCCGAAGTTTTTTGAAACGATTGTGTCAACAAGACTAAAAAAAAAAAATTATAAATATAATTTTCCTTTTATTGTTCTTTAAAAACTATTGATGAATTGCTTTCATGATTTTTGATGGATTGTGGTGCTTATAAACACAGCTGTTTAAGATAAAAAGACGAAAATATTATGCCTATTTATTCCTTAGCTGTCATCTATCTATCGACACAATTTACTTCCTTATTTTGCTGTTAAAAACTCTTTTCTGTAATGGTAAAAATTCTGTTCTACAGTAGTACACGTCAGATAATGTTGCAGCAATATTTCAGTGTGACATATGCAATTACAATATTGAAGAAATATTTCTACAATATTACATCAATATATATATATTACTTAATAATATTCTAACTTTATTGCGGAAATATTACGTCGATGCAATATTTCCCTTACATTGCAGTAATATTGCGCGACGATATGTAACCATTATATAACTTGTATCTGTTACATTCAATATTTGCACATTGATGTTATCTTGTTCAAAACCACAATGACAATAAATCCGTATGTAATTATATATCGTTATATTTCAATTATATATGACCATATCTGGAACATATATGATCCAGATAGAATTGCAATCAGATTATATATATATCTGATCCAGATATGGTCCATTTTTCCCGGGTTAATATGTAAAGAATGTTAGTTATGGATTCAATGCATTTTATTAACCGTGATTTCGGAAAAAAAAACTTGTCGAGTGATGTTTCGATGTAATGAATAGAAATAAAAAATATGAAAATGAAAAACGTCTAATATTTTATGTCAAATTCATGACTGATAGTATGATCTGTAACCACGATTAAAAATGAATTTTCAATATTGTCAAAACATATATATAACTACGGAAGACGAATTTTTTCCGAGTCCAATAAATTGTCGCTAAAAGCAACTATAACATTCCCATCAAATACTTTTGTCATTACTTATTATATATTGCATCTTATATGATATTGTATCCGTAAATGTGTACAGTATATATATAAAACCATTATATTCTTTTCTGTATAGATATATTACGTAGAAATAACTGAAATGAATAAAATATGAATTATAAAATATAATTGACAGGAATAATTGGTATCAAAAATAATTTTATCGAGCACAAATGAAGAGTGTGTCATTTAAAAAAGGGAATTATTATAGCGTCATTAGTTTAAGGAGGTTATTGTCAATTCAATCGGTAAATTGAAATAGACAGATTTCCAATGACGCTCGGATGGTTGTATAGATTTATTGGCAGAAGACGCAAATATATTATTCCCTTCTGTTTCGCGCTTAAAATCTGACTTTATATATGCCGAAAGAATACGCTAAAAGTATTATCTTGTTCTTTATTATTTCTGAAAACTTAGCGTTCGTAAGAGGCTCGCAATAATATGACGCTAAAACGAATGTTGAAATGGCGCAAAACACACATGTGATTCGATTTCAGAGTAAAACAATTCCCATCTACTCCATTATATTTCATTATTTCAGGTCTAATTGAAAATAAAAAAGGCGAAGGGGAGTTCGCCAAGATGAAAGGTCGAATAATGTTGCGGGAAGAATGATTCAATTTTTAACCGGAAGAGAATAAGAGAAAGACATTTTTTAAATTAGTTTGTTGCGCAGCTTCTTTCGTTTTAGTATGTACGAAAAGGTTGCCTTCGCAGCATTGTGCACAGCTGCCATTTAGGAAGGCAATAAAGATTCTTTTACAAAAGCATTATATTGAACAAGATTTGTATACTCAGTATATATACTAACAGGAAGACAAGCAGAAAAGAAATGCCGTACGCATGAATTGGAAAACGTTACCCACCCATTGTGGGAGTTGAAAAGAATTCCTGCAGGATATAGGATTTCCCGTTGTTACCAATTATTGAACAGACTTTAAGAAAACGGTGTAATGGTTGATTTATTAAATAAATTTAATGCCGATATTCTGGAAATTTTTCGGTGCAGTTTAATATAAGAGAAGATTACTAACTCTTCGTGTGATGCAATAAATCAAAGACAGAGAAGATAAGTTACGAGTAATATTTTCAATATCTTGTTATGATTTTACGACTTGTTTGGAATTTTTATAAAGAATAAATATATTACAATTACTATTGTAATAAATGCCGCGCTATGCCGAGTAACATTGCCATTTATTTGGATGTTCCTAATTTTATTTCGATTTACGCTAATTATTTGTGTGCATGAATTTTCATCGTCAACAGATTACGTGTCAACCGCACCAAATCTACCACTATCGTCGTTAAAAATCAAAGTTTTATTTTCATATATATGTAATCAGACCTGCGTGCTATACATCACTCATTTTATTTCGGTTTCCTTTTCCCGTTATTACATTTATCACGATAAATAATATTATAAAAAAACATACCTTCGAAATACATTTTATTTGAACATGAATATTGACATCTGTCATTTTCAGCTTATCGCCCGCAATTGTTCTACGAGTTGGGCGACACCCTGCCGTTTATTACCGCGACGTATACTCCTCTTCCCAATTCGATAAATATGTTTTATTTCGTAATTTCAGAATTTTTATAACGTGTTATAACAAATGTACCCTTTTAAACCGACTAATTCATTTATTAATATATATACATATATATGTCGTCGACAAATCATTAATACAAGATCCAATCGGATTTGGTAGAGCTATATTATATATATAAGATTAAGGAGACCCTTGATGTTCGTGAAAGAATTGCACACGAGTTGAAGACGATTTTCACCGAAGTCTAAGAAATTAAAACTTATTGACAAAATAGAAATAACCCATAATCTGTAATTTTTGTTAAAAATGATTTATTTCGCCTTCCATATCCCAAGTCAACAAAAGTGCTATAAATTGATTAAGAACGAAATGCAACTGTAGGTTGTCGTATATATATTGTATTATTTCTCGATTATTTACAAATTACAATTATTTCATTGATACCCGGTTATTTTAACAACAAGGGGTTAAAAGTGGATTTTACACCATTGATACGCGAAAGTGAAAATCGTTTATTTCGTTTTTTACTTCATCGAAGTACTGTCCATTTTCAATGCGCGAAGAGACTTTTACGACGAACTTTTACACACGAGTGAAGAAACGCATGATTATTGCGTATTATTAGCACAGTTTTTGTTTTTGATCTGGATGGATCAATATGCATCCATATTAAATCAAAATGCATCGAGACATTTCAGTTAATGAGGTATGCCCGCGCTGTGCGGGAAAAAGACATCCATGAAAACACTTTGCTATATGCATCTAAATAATTGATAAAAAAAAAAAATAACGAGGAATACTGAAGATCAAACAAAAATTATTACGATTCGAAGAAAGGAAGTCGAGAAGTAATGGCCCCTGAATATGTCGCGTCTGATCAGTTTTGGCTGTTTTCACTTAAGCACTGCATATAGAATGCATTCTTTCCGATTGATACGATTATTTAAAATTCTTTTGTTCACAGAATCTTTTTAATATGCAATGTTTTTTTTTTCAATATGTAGAAATATGAATATATATGCATAATTTAAAAGTGGATTTTATACTTTTAAATCTACTTATATAAACGTTAAAATTCACGTGAGCATGCATGTTAATTAATAAATAATAAAAAAATAAAAATAATAAAATATTACGAATTCTTTTTAAAGAACTTGTACTATATGTAGCGAATGTTGAAGTTATTATCGACGAGTTCTTGGTTTTTTGTTGAGGTTGACGTAATATATGTTAATTGTATATATATACGATTTCAGTAAAGAAAAAGTTCATGGATGATCATATTTGCTCATTTCTGAACATCTGTTAGTCTGATCAGGTTCGAAACGTGGCTAAATAATGTGATGGTAAAAAATTCGATTTTTAAGTTTCATATAATTTCGATCAATTGCATCACCCGAAATATGAACAATTTACATTTATTTATGAGTAGGGGTTTAGCAAGTAACATATATGTAACATTGTTGTATGTTTGCCGCGAAAATATACATATAATTTAATAATGCTAACAATTCTATACAATTGAGCGTAAATAAATGTTACGCGGATGTAATTGACGCAGAATATCGTGAATAAATGGACGGAAAATTCACCTAAAAGGCTCTTTTGTGCGATGCTAAAATCGGCATCAATATTTCGTGTAAAATATTAATTAATTGTATTTCAGCCTCATTATATTATATTAAATTTTTAATAATAATCAGAAATTATGTATATATTTACGCATTAAAATAATTTCATCGGTAGATTTTTGGCACTATAATCAAGATTGAATTTAATATATAAATTGCACGCGCTCGCACACAGTCACACCCGTACATGCACACTATAATCAAAATTATAAAGTTGATAATTTATTTTGAATAAAATGTCTATTGCTTGCAAACAATTGCTTAATTCATATTATTGAATGGGAATGATATTCGTTTTGCGTAAATTGATATTCAAGCGGTTTATTGGCATGCGTCTTGATAATTGGCTTGCGTGTAGTAATTATACAGTACGATAAGTATAATTAGAATTTGATGGATTAAAATCCACTAAAGTTTCATCATTTTGTGAATTAGTTAATATTACAGCAAAATTATATATACGCGGCTTATAAGCTTGAGTCCGATTCGGTGAATTAAAATTCAATCGGTTTGAATAATTTTCGTTTGGGCATCGGTCGCGGATGGCAAATATATTTCTCGATTATATATGTATATTATTTTCGCTTTTATAATTATTATACGAATTATTGCGCCTTCAAACGACGGAAACGGCGATTTACTAGTTCTATTTAGCTTCGTAATCACTTTTCTTAATTTGGCTATGCCGAAAGGTGCATTGCATTTATCCTCTACTATTAATGTTTAATTTATCCTAATTTTATTGAAATGTGTTATCATAAAACTGGAAGTATACCAAAAATACGGTATCGACCGTAAAATTCATCAGGACAATCGGGAATGGCTACAAATTCATTTACGCGCGTAATCTTAGATTAACAATGAAATTCGCGGCAATTATCGCAGCACATTTATTATTAATTAAGGATATATATTAATAAGTATAATTAATGTCAAGCAGTGAAACGTAACCGCTATCACATTTAGTTTTGCATTATTTTACGCAAATTTTGACAAATTGTACGAAATTATTTAGATTTATATCCAACGAGTTCGATGTATCTGTACAGGTATCAGGACATTTTACGAATAATAATGGGACTTCCGTCGACAATATTTTATTTTCGACATTATCGTGTCTGTCTTTAGATGTGCCTTTAAACAGAAAAAGGATCGAATTAGCGGCGGGATAAAATCTCCGGGAATAACGAGTGCAATTTGCTCCCCTTTTGGTCACCACTCGGCTTGTATACAATACGGATACATATTTACCGACGCGGATGCAATCAACCAAATAACAGAAAAAAGAAGAAAAAAGAATACAGATGAAAAAGACAATTTTACTATATACGTGCACCTGTATATACAGTTGTACCTCCCTTATTTCACCATCCCTCTGAGTAATATTTGTCTGATCTGGGTCATAACAAATTTCTGTTCTCGACTTTACTTCCTCCATTACTTTACCATTAATTCCCTCTGTTACTTTACGTAAGCTCCCTTCACTCGCACGTCGAATTTCTGACAATTATATATATGTATACATTATTTTCTCCTATACAAGAGTAAAGTAAAGGAGGTTGAGAAGAATGCGTTTTCCCGGCCTAGTAAAGTAAGGGAGGTGCGACTATATAGATATACACGTATACATTAAAATAAATATGCATGGTGTATATATCTATATGTATACACTATAGATTTATCGACGGTGGCCGCAAGTATACATGTATAAATACATCTCGCGCCCACTCGCGCGTGAATATAATATATTCAGAAATTACGGCATATGTTTTGTGAAATTGTAATGCGCAAAATACAGGTGGCATGGAATTAACATTCTGCTGCGACGCGGATGCAATCAACCAAATGCGTATATCCGTGTATTTTCAAGTAATCTGATATACGTTCGAATACAAGCGGGCGCGTGAGCGAAATGAATAAAAACTTGCATTTGAATAATCATCGAAATAATCGCGATAATAAGCCTTTGGTTACAGACTTTGCTAATGAAAGTAATAGATTGTTAAATGTATGAATTATTACACCGCCAACGATATAATTGTTTCTGGCAATGAATAATGGAATCATTAATGAGGGCTTTACTGACTTCTGAGACAAATACACTGGTCTATATCTGATGCTTTTTTGAGGTGTCTTGACAGTTACTTTAATCCGCGTAATTATAAAACAATAAAAGGTGACTCTTTTCCAAGTCTACAATAATATCAGCATGGACCAGATTGACAATAAGACTATATATGTGTTTTTGATATATGAAATAATACAAGAATCTTTCACATCTTCTCCAGTGTAGTCATATTTATAATTGACAGTTTATTATTATTGAGAATGAATTATATTTGCCATTTTTTATTTACAACCTACCATACGAATTGTCGCTAATCTGTATAGGACAGACTTAAAGCAAAAAAGAAAAACAGGGAAATTTTTGTTTGCATCAATAAAAGCGTAGAATTTCCATCACTTGTGGAAATCCGATTTATTATTAATTTGTTTAATTTTAACTTCGTTAAATATGTATCCGTATTGCATCCTACCAACGTAAGCTTATTAATGAGCGAAATATATAATTCATGAAGAGACAGATATACAAGCCGAGTGGTGACCAATATCCCGCCGCTAATTCGATCCTTTTTCTGTTTAAAGGCCCGCAACACATTTTACCTCGCGCGAAAAGTATTTAATTATTTTTCATTTCAAAAGCGATCGTAATCTACAGAAATAATCCTGAATAACCCTACTATCTTTAATTACTTACTTATTATTATTTTTTTTTTTTTTTTTTTTTCGTTTTTAGCAATCCGATACCACGCAACCCAAGAATGATCGATTCGGCGCGAACTCGTGATTGATTTTACGAATACGAGTGATTTTAATATCAAACGGCTGGGTGTATATAGAGTCGCCTGCTTTTTTTTTTCGTTATAAATAGGAAATTTCGCGAATAATTGTGCCTCTCGTACGGTGCTTCGATTCATTATTTAATAATAAACGATAATTCATTGAAATCACGGGCTTTCTGAAATTAATTTCAGTCTCCCCTGGAGTTGTCGATGATAATCGCGTTAACTGCTGGAAATTAATGGATAACGACGGGCGCAGGAGAAAAATCAGTTCGATCGATTCGCACTCCACGGGCATCAACCATCGCATGCGCTTTCCAGATGAGAGTAATCGAATTGAAACGCGGTACTTCTAATTCATTCGAAAAGTATGTTCGACACGCGTTTTTATTAGCGAAAATACAATGCGTTGAAATTTTTCGGGCCTCCGCTATGTACGCGTCGGTTTTAAAATTTCGACTAATTTTCAACGAGGGTACAATGCCATTTCCCGATACATCAAACGTTCCGGAATAAATAGTATTGTCAATTTTACGGAAGTGTTCAATATCGGCATCAATGATTCATGGCGAAAGTTGCACTCGGAAATGGCTATGGGATTTCGGATAATTTCATATACCATTTAAATGCCCGGAAATCCTATCAAAATCTGGTTAGTTTTGCTTAATTCCTTCGCCGATTTCTGGATAGCACTCAATCAGTTCTTGCGCGCCGCGTCCGCGAATGTGCTCCTCCTCATTAAGGGGAAAACTTTTACGAATGCATTCGCGATCAGAGTGAAAAATCAATTTAAAAAATGACAATTTAATTAATAACTAACTTAAAACAAACAAAAAAAGAAAAAAGAAAAAAGAAAACAATCCTTTAAAATCTATTTATTTCAGAAACATTTCAATTACGTGCTGCGGTTTCCTTCCACTGAGCTCGTCGAGCTTTTTAGTCCGACTTTAATTATATTGAAAACTTCGCGTCATATCAAAAACTTTTGATGACGCATGCATCCGTAATTTGTGAATGTTTTATTAGCGTCTAAAATAATAATAACTTGTAAACAAAAGTGGCGAAATCATAATTTCAATTTTCTACGTGTCCGTAATGGATTTTATAGAAAATCGAACGATATTTGAAATTTAAATAACTCAACTTACGGAGTGTGTACTGTAGTAAGATATTCGCAGGAAACTTTTCGAAATCAAAATACGAAAAGTTGCTCCTGACCCATTTTAGTACGAACGGAAAAATATAGTATACAAAGCAAAAAACTTGTGGCAAGTTTTCATCAGGACATTAATAATGAATAAATTAATAAGTTTCGTAAAATGTAGTAAATCTGAACGGAAGAGGCAACATTAAATGGGAGTCCCTCAGACACGACTAAAAGCTTAGAATTATACGGCATTTGAGTGACGGAGGGGTTAAGGACCTAAATTATTATTGGCGAGAAAGTGCTCAACAAAGAAGTTTCTACGGATAGGCAAAGTCGCCCGTTCATAATGCAAAAGACGGCAGACGCGCTATTTAAAAAGTACATCATTGGAAGTAGCTTTTGTACGTTTTCAAGGGAACAGAAATATGCCTCCGAGACTACTACTCTTTAAAGTCGTTACTGATCGCTGCTGTTCTATTGCTGTTTACGTCGCGAGGCTCCACGATTGTTGAAAAGGTTTCGAATGTCTAGACGACATTCATATATATATAACGATTCAACCACTTTGAAAATTATAATCAGATATTGTAATCAATACATATAATACATATTTAGAGATAATTATTTTTACGTAACTTTAATGAACATTAAATGGCAAACGAATAGTATATATTTTTCAAAATGATTCAGAACATTTCTTATTATGAAAAACAAAAACATTTAAAAATTAGACGCTGATTTGGCAGCCGCAACTATATTTTTTATTTTTTTAAATTTGTTACTACGTTTTACATGAAGTTTTAACAAAAGTTTCAATAGTGCATTTCTATATATCAAATTTGACGTACAATAATATGACCACATTTTATAAAAATGAAAGTTTCCAGTTTTGATTTTCCATCCGCCACATTGGAACCGCCATTTTGTATTTTCAAACGGGCCGCAGGGAGGTTTGTCCGATTGAGAAAGAATGTCCCATATACATATATATGCATATCCTTAATGTAAAAAATTACATTTAATGTTTCGAACAATTTAATACTCGCTTAATAATAAAACAGAAAGCTCGAGCTTTTTGAGAGACGGGATATGTGTTTTTTATGTACACATAAAAATCCCTTAGTTCCAAATCTACTTTACGCGCTAGTTATGTCTCGCGTCCTTTTTATGCTTAATAATGTGCCGCGATACGTCTTTATTCAATTTAACGAAAAGTTTCTAAAAGATAATTATTACTGTGGATGCGCGCCGCGAATTTAATAACGCTACAGCTCTTTCGTCTTGCTTCCAAAACATTTTTTTTTTCATGATGTAATATTACAAACGCAATCCGGTCCGTAAAGCAGAAAATTCTAGGCGCCGCGTAATTGAATAACACGTCATAGTAACCATTCCCTAGTGAATTCCGCGCTTTTCGTAACTAAAAGACTTTCTTCCTACCGTTTTCACATTTCATATTTCACAAAAAAATCCGCGGCTTTTGAAGCTACGGACAGCACCGTCGATCCTCGTCCACATGCGCCATTGTCGTTATAAAAATAGAAATTTGATAATATTGAGAAAATTTGTCGGCTCGTTAGTATCCGATAAGACAAGATTAAGATGATAAAAAAATCTGATTGAAAAATTACATGAATTAGATTGACTTTTATATTTTTAGAATTTCCTAACTTTAACAATTATTACTAAATGTTAGAAAATTATTGTACCTCTATAATTAACATCAAAAACCGAAATTAAGTGACGATGCAATAGTAAGGACCATTCATTTCCGGTCGCTATAAACATATTTTATTTCTTAATTATTACCCCCAGTATATTCCGTCGTGTACAAATGATGAACCACCACCCACTGTAAGACTCTCACGCACTAAAGAAGAAATCTTCATTCATCCCCTGTTTGCCACTTGATGATTTACCCTACCTAATAAGTGGTAACATCAACAAGTCGTCGATTTAACAAGCTTACGTAGGAGCAACAGTCTATATAGTTTCTCATCTCGAAAATCCCTAACACTTAAGCTTGTCAGTGCTGGGAGTCGCCACCAGCGAGGGGAAGTCTTTGAATTTCGCGCAACTCTATAATGGACATATAGTCATTCACCTTGATTCATATATATTCAAGGAAAATAAATGTCAAGTAAAAAAAAAAAAAAATCGAATAAAAAATTCGTTTCGTCAATAACGAATTATTTACCAACGCATTACCATACTATTTGCCTAAGAACGTCGATTCGCTTCTCAACTTTCGTTTCTCTATCCACATATGAATATGGAAAAATTACCGTTTAATTCGACACATCGTTCCTCGTTTATTCATTATCCATTTACGACGTCTAGATGTAAAATTCTTAGAAATATATCAATATGGTTTATAAAAATTATTCTGTAACTTCGCTAGTAATAATAATAATTATTATAATTATAAAACCAATCCAGATTGTGCATTGTTTCAATTCTGATTCATAAAATAGCAATGATGAAGTCTTACATTCTTTTGACGGAACTCAATCGGTTTGTTTATGACATTGCATTGTCACACTATGTTTGTCGGGAAAAAAATCGTCGATGTTCACGCAACATTGAGAGGTTATTTTATTTTTAAAACCTTGGGACGTTTGCAACTCCCCTTGAGGTTAAAAGTGTAATTATTAATGGGTTCGATAAAATAACTCCCAAGATGGTTAAAAACAACTGCCCCGCCTACTGAATAGGGCCTAATAAAATATCGAAATGAGGTTGGGCCTTTTGTTTTGTAGACAAAATTATTCGTCTTTTCCCAAATTGCTCAAGGACGTTCGTTGAACGTCCATGGGACGTCCAGACTGGACATTAAGTACGTCTATTAGACATCCACTTTTAGGTAATTACAGTGGACGTACAGTGGACGTGCAGTAATTGTACAATGGATGTAAACATAAATAGGTTTTCCAATGGACGAAAACTAGACGTACATTGATCGCCGAATGTTAGTGTGAGTCTGGACGTCTGTCCGATTTTCGTACATGGACCATACGTCCAGTAGACAATCCAGTGCTAATTGGGTAATTGTAATGTCAGTTCTGATGCCTTTATTCAGTTTACGCCTGAACGTCAGCTTTTAAGTTATCTGAAAATACCTATGCTAAGGTACAAACGTATCGGTAAGTTCAGATAATTCACAACAATCCTCCTGACACACACTTTAGAATATCGTGTGAAAATAATGTCTACGACTGTATATAACTTTATCAAGAATTAATTTCGTTATTCTAGTTGGTCAATCTCCGTTACTAAATTTTTTTCCAACTTTGTTCAAATTATTTACTAAAACATTCAATGTAAAATAAAACAAATAAAAATGAATGAAATGACCATATAATCATGAATTCCATTCAATCCCAATCTTAAACTCGATGGAAGATACTTATTGATATTTTGCAAACGTTAATATTAAGTTAGTTGCCAAGTGTTAATGTTACTGCAGTTTATACGAGCGCCTTTAATGTCTATATACCTTTTTATCATAATCAAACACTAGATAGCGTTTCCTTTGCGATGGATGGCTAAACGTTTATCTTCAAAATATAAACGGGTAGCGTGACTAGTTTAAGCCTGCATTATGATTTAAACTTACGCTTTGACACCACCATTCTCATATGTTCTAGCAAACTACTGCCTGATACGAGGAATCGGTTTAATAAGACGTAACTTTCGAACTCTGTATTTGTACGGCAATTATTCCGTCACGAAAGTTCTTAAGCAACCGTCGCGAAAAGTCAAATTCAAGAGCCGGGATTGGATAAGCCCTCGCGTATTTATCCAGCGTATAAAGCGGTGACTTTATACGGCGTTACAATAAAGGTTACTTAAGCTGTTTAAATCTAAATCTGTGATTTTAGGTTAAACTTACCTTCTTACTCTCATGTTTTCTCTTTCTTTACTCTCCTCCTCATACCCCCGCGGTTTTACGTATTCTATATCCAGAACCTTTCCGGCGCCAGGCGACCGGTATCACATCAAATACGACAACTGTGCGGTCCTTTAATCACAGCCGTCGAGACAATGAACAGCTTTTTCGTTAACTGTGTTGGACCCATGTGGAACAGAAAAAAAAAGGAGAACAAACGTGTGTGCACTTCCCATTCGCGTCGTGAGTGACAACCGAAATCCGCGCTCAGCGTGGCCGATCGATACCTCATTCGCTTCAAGTTGCATCTAGAGTTTCACTGGACGAAAATGCAATTCGCGTGAAATGCGTTGTCGCTCGTCCGAGATATGCCCGACACATATTTCCTTCTTCATCAAACTAGCTCTTCTGCGTGGATCTTCCGAGTAGCTTTTGAAACGTAGACAGTGTATTAACCACACGGTGCGCATGCGAGAACGTCTTACTTACTCTTTCGCGCCAAACTTTATGTATACGAACGCGTCACGCGCGTAACCAGTGGGTTTATCTACTTTATGCTTTACGTCCAATCAGTTAGTCGCCCATAACCTTTTTAAAACAACACAATAAAATAAAAACAATAAAATAAAACCGTTTCAACTTGAAAACACTAAAAGATCGCCGTTCCTCGTCGAGGAAAAGCTCGATTCTCCATTCAGCATCTCCGAAGGACTGATCCTGCGCCGTAACTTTGACAATTTGATACAACTGAGGTTGCTCTCGGAACGTACCTCTTATGTGACAGTTCAACCAGTCCCGACAAAATTTCAACTCATTTGAATGATTACTTAAAAAGTTATAGTGAAAAAGTTCTGCTGGGGAAGTTGCTGGGATCGCGACAGCTAGATAGTCAATGTCGAAAAGTTTAAATGGGCATCTGAAATGATACCAGACACCACGTCCGGTGGTTTGGACGCGGAGTCAGGTCACAGGCCTGAATTTCGAGACTTCCGAATGAGGCAGAAACTGTACTCTGCACTTATCGTCTACAAAACTACTAGCGGGATTTTCATCATTATACCATTCTCCACGCGGCTTTAATTCGATGTCCGTCCAGTAGTTATTCTGGGACATGAATTATCGATTTCTCGAAATTATCCGAATGAAATCGGGGCAACAATTATTGTAAGCGTACAACTAGACCTGATTGTAAAATCCTTCCGCAGCACTTCATTAGAATTTTTAGAAAAAAAAAACAAACAAAAAAAAAAAAACATCAGAAGGTCACCCGCAGGATGCGTCTGCCCGATCAATTTATAGAATGGATCAGAAATAGGTTTCCGCTTTTAGGATCATATTCCTAGTGTGTCTACGAGCGCTAAATATTAGCAGACGTTCAATATCGAATGCCAAGCTCGATGAGTCCTTCGGAGCGTGAAATTTTTAACAGCAAATAACGCTCGACAGTGGAATATCGATTGTACTGGGCGCAAAGCATGAAAGTGTCAAACATTGCGCACCTTTCTCGGATCGATCATATATAAAGGGAAATTCGGAAGCAAATATTAAATCCAAATCCAATAATACGTATATATAGAAAACGGCGCCGAAGGTAGCTCGCTCCTTGCATTTCGAGTTCCGAATCTGGGTCGCGTATTTTAATATAATCTCGAGCCACTGGAATATTTCGCCGTATTAATTATGCGCCGATCTCACGAAAACGGCTATCACTCGTCTTTAGTATTAACCGTTGCGGAGAAGGAGACCGGCTTTTCTATTTTGTTTTCCGCGAAGATTTTTCACGAATCGTAAAACGACCTGGAGTGTTTACAAAGGAAACGGGAGAACGCATCGCACCAGCAGCCCATCACGAATTTCCCGTCGACAATGCACTGCCACCCTGCGAGAACGAATGCGACGCACGTTGATGTTGAATACACCGAAGCTTGCTTTGAGGGTTCGATCTTGAAACGGAAGAGACCCGTGTGGAAATTGTGTCGGGATGTCCCGAAGTCTGTAGTAGTGTAGCGAATATCCTATACCTTTAACATGGGAAAAAATCAAACTGGACAGAAACTAGACAAAAACTAGGCTCATTTTCTACAAGGGTTAGAATGTGATTATTATCAATTAATTTTAGTGGGTCCAAACAAGTCAGGCAATATTAGGGATGTATGTTTGGGCATGCTATTCGGGTTCGGGAAGGGTACTGATGACGTCATCCATAAGTTATTCCGAAAAGTCATTATAATAATCACGATATAAAATAAGGCTGGCTATTTCGGGTTCTAGAATGGAATTGATACACAATTCCACAATTCCGCTAATAGCTGAAAACGGGGAAAAAATAAGGTTGTATATTTTGATATAATATTCCGGTAATATTAAACAAATCGGGTACAGATAGGTCAAATATGAGGTTTCACATCTGGTGTTGGAATGTTCTGTACATGGAAGCGTTAGGGCTCCTGTCAGACGGCATGATCAGAGCCCTAACATACTTGGGGAAAATTGTTCAGGTCCCGATCAGAGCCCCGCATCAATTTCCACACGGGGAGTTCCGCGCTCGTGGGGAAATAGCTCGACGACTTGCTTTTATTCCTAGGAACGAATCAAGGATCGCTCCTGCATCCGATATCGACCGGCGAGTATCGCGGTATTCGATAAAAATCAAAGTAACTCGCGGTAAAAGTACAACACACCCACGTGCACCTTGCTCGAGACATTTATAGAACTGAAAGGCGGGGTCGATATTGGACGATCATTTTAGTAAATGAGAAATAATAGTTGCGACATGTAGCGATGAATTAAGAGTTACGCTCTAAAAATGTCATCTGTAACTCCATCACATGGAAACAAGTGTTGAATGCAATTTTTAAACTCAATCATTGAAAATCAATGTTCGCAAAAAGACAAGAATACTGACGAGAATTGGATCGTACGTCTCTGATGAGATTTCAAAAGCATTTTGTATTCTCGTCGTTTTGTCAAGAACGAATGCACTCGACAAGGATAAAACTGATTCAGATCAAAAAAAAAGTGCAACTTCACCCACGGTCAAAAAGCACGCGATTGGCTCTCCGTGAAAGATCTATTTTGTCATCAGTTAAACTTATTTCACATCTATGCATGTCGATTAAACCCGAAATGAAAAGTGCTCGCGATTTTTACAACAATAGGTAAACGTAAACATTTCGTTATATTTCTCGTTCACGGAATATCATAGATAGCGAGGTTGCTGATATTTTGTTTCTGAACGGTTTTATCCTTTTCCCCGAGTCGCACTAATGAAACGAAAATTGCACTAAAAAGAAGCAGAAAAGTAATTGCACATCGAGTTCACTTCAAAGGAAAACACAAAAGCAGAGATTCTTGGCCTTCGACGTTACAAAAGTTCGCGACTATAATTGCTTTTATCGCGTCGTTTTGAACATGTTTCATGTGCCAATCATTGATTAATACGCGATTTTGAAGGCCGAGTTCTTTTGTATTGAAAAGCAAAAAGCGCAGATCTACACTGAAAAAGTAATGCAAGGTGAAAATAGTATCAAGTGTTGGTGAGATCTAGATTAGGGATAGAGAGGCAATCAATCGGAGCGACACTTTGATTCGTTTCATCTTCGAGTCTGAAAGCTTTAATATCGCGTCAAATATGATCGCACCCCAATTGTCAGGTTCGTTTCGTGACCCGACGAAAACGGTCCCTCTCGCGCAAACATTCCAGAGTGCGGGCCGGCGAAAGTAGGGCGCGTATACCCTGCGTTGGTGGCTCTCGTTTTTGGAAAGTGTTCCAGTACTCCGCTAGCCTCGGCGCGAGGCTGTTTTGCGTGCGGGGTGCGTTCGATCGAGCGAAATCGGGCGAATCGATCAATCAATCAATCAGTCAGTCAAACAACCAACGCACGTCGTCAGAAATGGCGAGGGCGTCGTTACCTCGTTTGCGATCATTCACGAACGTGAAATTCCTTCCACAGGCCCGAAGACGTCACCGCGGCAGCTCTCTGGATCTTCCGTCGGACGTTTGATGCTTCGGACACGATCTTGCCAGTGGTGGTAGTTGTCTGCTTGAAAAAAGTTAACTTTGGATCGTCGCTTGGCAGACGAAATCTTCAGCTGGTTTCGGTGCAAATCTTCCACCGCAAAACTTCCGATGAAAAATTTTAAACCGCGAATCCCCCCCTACAAAAAAAAAAAGACACACTTCCTGGTCGATACCAGAGTCAATATTAGGTGGAACTAGGCACGACGGTGTCTAGAGCCTGTAACTCGTCGAAACTGTCCGAAAACGCGAAGGAACATCGCGCAGATTATCAGGATCTCGTAATCACGTGACTGAGCGCGAGCTGTAAACCGCCGCTTACGTCGCGCGCGGAGAGACTGACGTCACCCCTGGTACCGGAATGACGAACGCGCGACTCGCTGTGCAGGACGCAGTGCGCGAGAGATGCTATCGCCACCGAGAGGGTTGCGTACAACACGGAGATGCAGTACGACGTGTACGCTGCACGGGCACCCCTCTAATGAATGCACCAGGCATGTGCGAGGGATTTTATGTTCGCCACCTCCACCGTCGGCGTTGCTGCCGCCGACGCCGACGCCGCCGTCACTTCCATCCGCTGCCTCCTCCATCCGACCGAGGATCGCTCGCGTCCTTCCGACCAACCAACCCTCTCCTCCTCCTCCAACAGCTCTCTCCTCCGGGTCGCGTCGTCGCCACCCCCCCGGCTACCACCGATGTTAGCTGCGCTCACCAAGAGAACACCCTGCCCGACCAATCGCCCCTCACAACTCCCTCCCTCTTCGCAGCCATTCCCGGTTTCTAGCGGGGGCGGTTGCCGATCACCAGAACCGGCGCGCGGGCTTGTTCGCGCGCGCGATTGCGTTATCCTCCTACCGCGAATACCTTCGATGCTATCTGGACCACACGTCCGAATTCGTCCTCCTGGTATACGAATAAGCAACTGGCCCGGATCCGTGGATCGACCATGCACCCCTGTACAAGGACTTTGAGATCTCTCCCTCGCTTTCCCTGTCTCTGTCGGATCGGCATTGAGCTACTTGGGAACAATAGCTGGTAACGCGTCTGTGGTTACGCGACGGCAATTCCGGCCGGTACGTTCCTCAGATACATGCCAAACAAATTCTTGGCGTGTTGCTCACTGATGGAATCGTCTGCTTCTTTCTAAATCAACCGAGTAAATACTGGAACCTGATAAAACCTGATATATTTCTTCTTCTTTTAAGTAATTTTCTTTTGGAAAACACAACATCGTATTTCGATCTGTGAAGTTGTGTTTTCCAAGGATAACAATCCAGTCCTTGCTCTCAGTTGCATTTCACACATGCCTTACGTCTTTTAATTTTCTTCTTCGTGTTTCTGCAAGGCAAGAAGGAGGCCTGGTCAGCAATTTCCGGATGCACGCTTCGCTGAAAGTATTGAAGAATAGGAATTTGATTAATATATATTTGACGATAATTCATATTCTAATTACTCTTTCGGAAAAGTTGGAGTCAATGATAGGTTTCAAGACTTTCATCATTGAAACATTTATTCATCTGTGATTGGAGATACCTCAAATCATGCGTTGCTACAAGAATCGCCCTTGTGAAAGACTTTTTTTCTTGGCTGCTTGGCTTGCTTGAATGTTTCAGGCTTGGTCCTTCTGGTTGTATGTCAGTCAAAATCAACCTACGTACGTTGGTGAAAAATAACTCGCTTGGGCCGTTACATGGTGGAATTTCTTGCAACTGAAACACTTGAGGTTTTGTACGGAATCACTTATTATACAGCCAATTTCAACAATTTTAAATTTGGAAATGGGGTGTTGGCAGGGAAAAAGCCAATATTTACATCAAGTTTACATTGAGTTTGATCGGGACTCGTTACTCGGGTATTACCAGGTATTACCAGGTATTATTGGGGTCGCTGAAATTCAATGTAAAAAATGCAAAATCTCGATATGCGAGGAGTGGGAGAAGTCGCTAATTAAGTCAAGTCTCCATCGATCGAATTCGATCAGAACTCATTACTCGGTTATTTTCGCAGGGTAGCTGAGTTTAAAGTTAATGTAAAAAATGCAACTTTCGTAAAGGGATGGTGGGACGGGGGAAATACATATATTTAGTGAAGCTTACTTTGAATTTGATCGGAACCCGTTACTCGGGATCTCCCTTTTCATCGGTAGCGAATGGTAGTATAAAATAATTACTCTGCTGTTTTAAAAAAGTAATATTATTTATCGACTTTTCGGTCTCTTATGAACCTTCTTCGGGACAAAGTTGGCCACCAACCTATTTTAAAACTTTACACTTTTAATACTAACTTCAAAATCGGCTTCCCTAAAAACGGCCTTAGTAGAAAATGACACCAGTTTCTGCCCAATTTTTCGTAACGGAGTCCAGAAAAAATGAACATAAACTGGTCTTATTTTTTACTAGGCGCGTTTTAAATCTAACTATAACGTAAACTTATATTGAATAACTATAATATCTTTTTCTATTTCATTAGCAAGGATTTATATAGAAATCTATATATTTATCTGGTATGTATATGGTTGCAATGTTTTCAGATCTTCAATTTCTGCTTTTTTTTTTACAGGAACTTGGTCACTATAGGGTATAGGCTGCATCAGTGGGTAAATAAAAAATTGCCCATTTTCGCATAGGAAAATCTTGACGATTCTTAAAGATTCATGCGAATAAGGTTAAAAGTACATATTCAATATGTACATGTATAAATAATTCGTGATGTAAGTAAATTAAATTTTCAAGCAATCTAATCATCTACTGGTTGTGTCAACATGTTCAACCATACAGCATATAAAAATGTCAAGTTATTGGGTCAACAAAGTCAACAGATTTTGGACTCACAGAAATCAGTATCAATATATTCTAAAGAGGACTTAACATTCAAATAAGCCGAAATCCAAACGAGAACATATAATTTTGTTTAACGACCCAACGCATATAAATAAAAATCATTTCTCTATGAAAATGTTATATTATATTATTATGTTTTCTAAGAAATTTTCCAAAGAGAATGAAAAGTTTTAGAATTTTTATTCAATTTATTTTATATTAATACTTTTCGTAATCTTCACCTCGTTATATTTCATTATATAACATCTTTTTTAGTTACATAATATCTATATACAAACAACATGTAATGTACATGACTTGTAAGTTCATTTATAAAAAAAAAATTTCTTAACAAAAATTTGAATTTCTTTATACAGAAATATATCTGAAGAGGGTTGCAATCATTAGCCGAAACGTAAAATAACTGTTGTTTTATATATACACATTAAAATGGGCTCACAATTTGCTTAGGTGGGCTTAAAGAGTACTTTCTGTACTCATTCGGCACAACTGTTTACCTGTGCTGATTACGTTCGTCAAGTAGTGAAATCTTTATTTATGTAATTCCGTATTTTGAGTATTTTCGAATCTCTTCATAAAGTCATGAATGGCTTTTTGAAAATGCGATTGCCTGACGAATCCTAACGATGTCTATCGATTTGTTGATGAGAATAAATTACGACAGGTAAGTTTATATGTATATCTTTCGAGATTTTTCTATAGTTTTAGTGACTTTGTATACCTACGCAATGACGTGTTAATTGTCGAAAATTATTTCGATACATTTTTAAATATAAAGACATTTTTTCCTACACAGGTAATATGTACTGATATTGTCTTTTATGGCATATGCAAGAGTAGCTAAATTCTAATATGGTCTCCATGACTATCGAGTCCAGTATAACTATTGTAAACCACAGAATGCCATTAACGCTATTGCAATACATCTGGAGTAGCGTACAAAGAGAATACTTGAGAGTGAATTCTCTAGAGACTCATGCTATAATAGCATCGAAACTTTGACAAGCGATGACGATTGAGGTTAGTTTAGGTCTCTTTGACAATTAATTGTTAAATAGTTGTACAGCATTTACGCAACAATTAAAAAGGCGTTATGCGTATTGTTTCTTGAAAAATGTGCATTCCGGAAAAGCAGTACGTCCAAATGAGAAAGTGTCTATAAATGTTATTTCCTATTTATAATTGCTTAAAGCTTCTTGCAATGCAGTTTTTGACTCCTACGTCTTCTCCCATAAGTCTCAAACTTTTATTCTGCAGCTGTATTGAAAATTTATTCTCGAATGCAATTAGTATTGTTCAAGCCGGCACATAATTGTCAGCGATGCGAATAATAGCCTCTAAAAGGTAGACGTTTTCTTTTGTCATTCGATAATTGTACGTTCAGGGAAGTCACTAAGAGAAACTGTCATCGCCGATACCCGTGGGCTTTTGCCAGACGCCTTTAACGATCTCTACCTCGTTGCTTACAATTAGTTCCAGACTAAGTTCCAAGTGTAACACTATTACACGATTAAATTAATTATAAGTTTTGCAGGTTAATTATCTTTCGAATTTTGACTAAATTAATGGCATTATCGCAATTATCATATTGATTAATTATAGAGGCACGCTGCCGTTGCCCTCGACTTTAATGAAACATTTAGAATTTCGTATTCGATTTTGTATTTCCTTGCCAAAAAATCAATACGTACAAAGATGATGAAACTATTCGAAGGAAAGCGTTTTTCTAATCAATAAAAGATGATACTAATGTTTAAGTAGATATAGTCGTTTCTAGTGGGACAGATTTACAATATTAGATAGTTTCCTAGGGTAGACTTTGGCTAAATTTCGTCAAGTCTGCTGTGCATTTTCAAATTTTCTACTTTTACAGATACTTGAGCACTTAAAAAATACGACCGTCCACTGTACGTTTCTGCAGGTTCTGCATCATTGTTATTTTTTGGAGCGATATATTTTGAAATTCGACAATCATAAAACAATGAAAGAATGCAATCGTGCATCATTAAATCATTGTACATTTGTGTAACGGTCCATTTCCAAGTTCAAATAGTATGCTGCAATACATTTTCAAATACCGAAAAGTTACATCATTTTATCTCTATACATTCACAATCCTAGTGGCCATTTGTTCGCTGATGGGATATTCTTTAAACTGGTAGAAGAACTGGATGTTAGTTTACTGCGTTTGAGTATTGGTAAAATGTTATAGCTCAATTTTCTTGGAATTATCACTTTTAAGAAAGCGCTAAAAGTCTTTTTTTTAATAATAATCGTCAATACGAAATGCGTGTAAGAATTCTGACCGAACCAAGAAGAAGCAGTAGAACTGCGCAAGACGCACGTTTCTGGAAATCCTGATCTTATTTTCACGTCTTTATCTCGAATCGCCATCACTTTTTCACATCTTCTAGCACAATTTTGAAGGGAAGTTCGTCGGCGGTGAAAATCGAAGGCCCTCTCAACATGGAAAAAAGACTCCTTGAATATCGATAATGCAGCTTTAAGTAAAGTTTTTCCGGCGCATCGGAGCGGAAGTAGGAATTAGAGAATATCGAGGGAACTCGAAAGAACTCGCCGGAAGAGAAGCAAGCGGTGGCCCAAGTGCCACGGGTCGACCTATAATTGATGAAATTCCACAGTATATGAGCGGTCGTGTCATGCCAACTAGGGAGAACAATGCACCTGCGAAGAAAAGAAAACTCCAAGTTCAGCGTAAAATCAATGAAGAGTTCAAACAGGAGCGCGTGAGGAGTTTGCACCGGTCGAGTCTGCTGCAAGGTTTCCCATTCAGCGCTCTTTATCACGTTGTCCGTACAATGCACAACTTTCAAATAGCATCTGGGGATGGGGGAAAGTGGACATCCAGACGGTAAAAGAGTAGTAGTTTAACAAAAATACTATTGTACGAGCGGTGCACCGGAAAACAAGATTTCCGGTTTACAATCGACCGTATGGATTTCAGGAGACGCGCGCGATCTGAGCTTTATTTCGCAATAATGACGTCTGTCTCGTTGCAGCGAAACTCTCCTTGCCAACTTCCAGAACATTAATGATGTAAAGAAAACCATACATCGTTTCCTGGATTTAAAGCGCTCTCTTTTAAAGAGTTTTCTTTCGAGAAAATCATCGCAATTGGGAATTTTCACGTTCAGATGTGCACACATACAAAACATAGTCTTCAAGTTTTAAATAATGCATGATTCAGTAGGTTGCAGGTGTTTTATACAAATGTCACTATTCTCATTATGTTCAAAATGTAGTGGTCTGCATTAAAATTTTCATGATCTACACAAATGATGTACATACAGTGCTGGTCAAATTGTCCCAAAATACTTTCAGGTGGCCCTTTCGAGCTATACTTAATACACTGTCACAAAACGACATCAGGTAGACAAATGTTTCATGATGTCTCCTCACCTCAATATGTATCTAAATTCGTTTCAAAGCTCAACCCAAAATAATTTCCCATAATTAAACTATCAATAGGATCAAATGCTATCAGACTGTTTGCATAATAATCTCTTGGAAAGTTATATATATGATTTCTGTAAAAACGAAAGAATACTTTGACATAGTTTCGCCGAAAATCTACAATTTCCAATTATTTTATAATTGGAAGAAGAAATAGTTGGAAAAGAAATTACTTGATTCATTAAAAAAAAAAAAAAAAAAAAAAAACTATTGTAAATGTCTGAAATTCCAAAGGCTTTAGTGTAGAACAGTTCAAACAATGACTCTAAATCGTTATTATTCGGGGAGTTCTTTTACAGTGACTGTGCATTTTTTGAAGTGATGGCTTCCCAGCAAAAGAAAACGGATTAAAACTATTTCAAGCCGTTTTCTTCAGATATCGGATTGAAATTCATCCCGAGTTCACGACATTTTAATCCGATTCATTTCGCACGCAATAACGATAAATATATTACAATTATACTTTTACCTGATAATATAAGCTAAATTGTTGAAATCTCTACCGATATAGTTATTATTAATATTACATTTAATTGTAAATACTGTAACTTTTTTCATTTAAATAAATAAAACATTGCTAAAATGACATTTCTCGCAAAATTATAACTGCATGGCCAAGATGCTAAAATAAAGCAAATTTTGTATAAAAATGAGTAATAAGGTTATACAATGTAACCTTTCGAATTGAAACTGGACCAATAAGTCATCAACTTCCTCGATAGCTCTGAAAGTGACTATATGCGGAACCATTAATTTATAGTATACTGAGAACGTATTTTGGCATCAGCGTGTAGTAAATCTTATTAAATGGTATTAAATTAAAATTGATGGTTGTACTAAATGATAGAGATGTGCTGCCAGATACACATAAACATCTTGGGAAGTTGGCCACATATCTAATCAATATGGCGCTTTTTTATATTCCAGCCACGTTTGGCACCACCAACGTTCGCGAAGTTTTCTTACACTGTAACAAAAATAAGTTCCCAACAAAAATTCAATATTTTCCTCTTCTTTTCTATCTCTCTTTTATTCATTTATTCCTGTATTCAGTCTATCTTAAGATATATATATATATATTGTAAATATTGTAACTTCAACTTAATTTTTCTTAGGGTCTTTTTTGATTTTATCTTTTATTTATATAATAGTAGCGTATGGTGTAATTAATAATTTTAAGTTTATTTCCTGTTTATATAAATGTCACATTTTATAAAATATTTCATCTGTATATATATACTCTTTACATTTCTTGCAGTGACCTTTCACGCTTTCTGGTATGTAAATTCTCTGACTCACTCCAAAATAGAGGAAACTTTCATTCCAGAAAGTGCGAAACGTCTTTTGCCCTCAAAGGGTGATAATTCTCGCTTTTGAATAGGCTACATTTTCACTCTTCAATAGTAACATTTCACGCCAAGTAATATAAATACTACACGCCAAAATTACTTTACGGTTTTAGCACTAGATTTTCTTTGCAAGTAGGATATCCGCAGTAAACGAAAGTGTATATTTAAGTGGATTAGGCAAAGTAAGTACATACATCAATTTTAAAGAATCGTATTGATAGCAGCACTTTTCAATATATTTCAATTCAAAACTAATATTTATAATTCCAATTCTATGCTTCCTAATACATTTGAATCTAAATATAATATTTCGAAATACGTGCATTTCAATTCATCTTATTCTAAAATTAAGTGTTTGTAAATGAATTGGTTTAATATGAAGTGGAATATATACAATTTAATTTATAGACATTTATTACAAATTGAAATGTATTAAAACGCACCGCGTTAACTTTATAAATACTATTCCTGGATTCGCTTCATTTTCGTTTACTGGACATTTATAAGTATTATAAAATCCTATAAATCTGATTCAAACTGTGTTGTACCCTAGTCAAAATTACATACATTGATCTAAAACATTTGTACCTACTCAATATCGATATATATATATATATATATATATATATAAACCTTTATCTTATTACAATATAATTTGTAATCAAACATGTCAATAAACCAAAATTTCACATATAAAAAATCCAGATTTGTAGACCAAGTAAAAATTTTAAAAATAGTTTATAATATATATATAGTTTACTTTAAACGAATTTCGATCATACTTATTGAAATACTAAAAATATTTGAAAATGCGGTGTCCGAGGACGTCATTTTATAATATGTACGTCAAACTTGTGCATTAAATTGGAAAGCATGAAAGAATGATAGAGGGTTTTTCAGTCGTTATGTTGAATAATAAATCTCATAGTTCCCCTGGCGGTCTTTAAAAGGTTAACGACCTCCAGACTGAAAAGCAGTAAAAAAGATGTTTTTTCCGAATTATCAAGTTTTAGCAATATACTTTCTTTTATGGTTCCTCCCACGTTACATGCACAATTCGTCGGTGTTCGGTTTTATAGACCTAAAGGTTTATGAAATAAGTTGCGTAGATTAAAAAAATTAACGGAACTTGCGAATTACACGCTTGAAAAATTATGCAAATTAACGATGCAAATAACTTTTTTACACATTAAAATTGAATATATTTTCAACGTTTCTTGACGATTCACAATTTGTTATACACTTTTGGAGAGTTGAAGTATCCATCAATTTTTGGAAATTATTGTTTATTTTATAAAATGACGTTGATCAACTTCGAAGTAAATGCAAAGTGTGAAAAGAACCCGTTAAGTCTATCAAGTGTCTTCAACTGACCCAAGATGCTTGTAATCATCGAATTGTTCCTGAAGTCTGAAATATGGGCCTAACTCGCTGCAGAATGCAGATGTAGCGTATATAGCTACGTGTAGAACATTATAATTGCAACTTGCACTAATCGTGTTACAGTAATCGTGCAACGCTTTTGCAATGTTCGTTACGCTATAACCAATCAAAACAGGCTTAGATGCATAACCATGAGATTTGATTGATTGTTATTCTCAACGGAATAAAAGTGTTACGCAAGCGTGAAACAACGATGTGTGAGTTCCACCACTACAAGTTATCATTGTAATTTATTTTTTATCCTGTACTTTGCATGCTACTTCAGAGTGTAGTCAATTCAATCGTTATAAGAACTCTTTGCTGAATCACAGTTCAAAAAAAAAGGTCACGAGTAGTGCACAATATAATATATTTGTGAATCGGTCAATACGCAATACATAATTTTATCATTACAATTTATCATTATAATTTCATGAACAACATTATATGTTTGTCTAATTCTACCGCGGCACATTTCGCTTCCGAGCAATATAAAACACGTATTTCTATTGGCTACAATAATGTATACAACGTTCTTATTTATTATCCATCTTGTGATTCTACAGCAAAGCTTATGGTAAACTCAAGACGCGTTTTGATGTTTTATTCCACTTTTAGGATTTGTGCGGAAAGGTGGATTTCATTACCTTTCTGGTTCATAACGGGGCCTGCTAAGTAGCCTGATATATTATTCCTGTTTCTCGATTTTTGTTCATTAAAAATCTGGGCAAATCTGGCAGAGAGGCGTCAAACCAAATACCATAAAGTACGAAATCTTTTATAAGGTCATGAAGTGTTGAGTTTTAATGAATTCTCAGAAGCCCGCCACGCTTCGTCTCGACTGCTCGGGAGCCTCGACTTTAGCTTCCGCAGGTGCGTGTTTTCCACTCGGAAAGTGGGGTTCATCGATAATGAACCTTTACGGTTGCATTTAATCTCCCTACCCTACCACTACATTTAATCGCACGGCACGGTTACGTTAAAGCTACAGTATCTTAAAGCAAGGCTTCGCGCATCAAATGATCCTCGGAAAGACCGATAGGACTTTTGCTTCTTCTGAAATTAACGTCATATATGATACGATAATTGTCCATGACTTGTCCAGGAAACGTCCATGCAACACCAATGTATTCGTCCAATATGGGCAAACAATGAACGTCCACGCATCGAACTTGCATTATTCATTTTATACGATTATTGAACGTCCAGTGGACATCTATATCAATGCATGTAATCTGGACAGAATTGTTTAAAAATCTTCAAAGCTCAAATTTGTTCAGTGTGCCAAAATCAGGATTTCACGCATATAGCAAAATTATGGAGTCATAACAATAAAACTTGGCAAAAGATTCTACCTCGCAACATGCATCAATTTCACCGAAGGGCGAAATCGATTCGAATTATCACTTCGGAGTAAATTGCTTCCTGCCAAACAAAAAAAATCGTCTCGGAACGAAAGTACAAAACCACATGTAATGGAACGTATTTTAAATCGAAATGATCTGTATGGTTTTTATAACGTTCACATTATATTAGTAGGCGAGTGAAAAATTATAATATATTCCATTGAGTTTTTCCTACAATCGACTTATCAAATCCTTTGACTATCTTACAGAGAATGCTAATAATGTCAATAATAAGATTAATTATCCTATAAGAGTAAAAGATTCAAATTTTTATCCTATACATTGTGAAACGTTGGAACCCCTCGAGCTTAGAGACTCTGGGATTCTAGTTCTACAATCATCTTATTGAGTCCTTTCGTAAGGCAGATAATAGTTGCGACAGTAGAGGGAGGAATCGTTCGATTATCAAGCTCCGCAAGTTCGTTTAATTGTCCTTCGTACGATAATATGACATTAATTACTCAAAGCTACTGTCGCAGGGTTTCATTAAGAAATGTAGGCTACGAAAGCTTCTTAAGTCGTGTATATGTAGGCAGTTCAAAGGATAATGAACCTTTTCAATGGTTCATTCGTCTGACATGTTTGCATGCAGATATATTTACCAGTTTTAGTAAAATAGATTTTCTAATAAATAAAACTTTTCGATTCGTATATATGCCAAGTAATGTATACATTAAACCGAAATATTTTGGACACGTATTCACTTGAGCTTTTCGTCATTTCATCAATTATCCTGCGGCAATGATCGCATTAATCCCATTTTGAATGTTTAGGAAATTTATAAAAATAATGAATACATCTTCAAAGGGATTGTATGTTTCTTTGACCAAAGTGAAAACATCATTACAACGTCCTTTTTAATTAAAAGCTGGATTCTAGCACTCTCGTGTAAAATAATCGTCTGATCACGAAAACAGCGATTATTCGCTAAAAACCGGTGAAATTTTTCTGATTCAAATTAAGGGAGGACGCTTAATCGGTGGACTGTTTTCGATTGCGCGGTCGCAGGCGAGAGTACATATATATAGAGGTTCATCTACGGATAGCTCGGCCAGTATGCATGCGCATTCTAAAACGAATTGTCCGTGACGTTGCTCTGACGAATCCGGGCATATTTACGTAAAAGGCTTTTAAAGATGAAAGGGCCTGCGTAATGCGTTTCGAGAGGCTCCATTTCAAATTAAAAACAATAAAATTTTCAATAAAAGTGAGCGTCATTAAATATCCTGGTATATTTATTACACTGGCAATATCACCGTCAAATATTCATTAAAATAAAGGCATTATACTGGAATAACGATTCTGCCTTTTAAGCGCTCGAAACAAGAACAATGCCGGTCAATTTAGCGCGAATAGTTAGAGCTGTACTGTTTCGGCAGCGGAAAACATTTTTGAAGAACATTCTTCCTGAAGATCATTATTTATCCGCACAAACGTTTTGCCATTCTAATCGGGTTTCGGTCATAATTTTACCGTCAATTTTTATTTCTCATCTGTTTAAACGAAGTACATATTGCCAAGTATATAAAAGAACCAACCGCGACATCAGATAGCTTTATGAAGTCTCATGCTTTCGGGTTTCCCTTTTTCATTATGCCTTCTAATATTACCAGAGAGGGTTGTAACTTTATAACCTACATCAAGCTACATACTCTGAATTTTCTCTAACATATATTAACGCGACATATTTTTACGACTCCACGGCACAAATTTTATTAGAATTAGAGAATTGTTGAATAATTCGTGTCTGCAATAATTGAAGTTTAATCGATTGTATATAGTAAATTCCACCAAGATTATTCAACTTTAATTCAAACATTAATAATTAATCGATCAAAATAAGGCATACAATCATAAAAAAAAAATCGAACAATTATTTAAACATTTTGAATACATTGCAGTGTATTCACAAGAAAATATGATAGAACTGATGTAACAATGGTACTTTATTTCTATATCAGAGCGTCGTTTCTGCGATTAATTTTTAATTCGCCTACAATAATCGTAATACATTTCAATTTCAATTGTTATTATATGTAGTACAAAAGGTAATTTAAACCTCAATTTCAGTCGACATTAATCAGTATATATGGTCATATACTGTACAACATAATCACTATGGAATAATGGATGACACGAATTATGAAACCGCATGATTTAACGACGATAACAGTCATAAAGACATTCTGCATGATTTTTATTACACTCGGTCGAATATTTCCACAGATTTCAATCGCTATCAAACGACATTAATCGATTTTAAACGATTTGAATCTATTTTAATCAATTTTAACCGAATCAAATTGAATCCTTTAAAAATTCAAAACGAGTCTACTACCAAATTGTAATTGTCATCTATCAATCTAAATTAATACAATTTCATATCTTCTTTTAAAAACAAATCGTTTCCTAAAGCATCATTTCATACGTTGATAAAGTGCGGTATTGAAACTCCTTAAAAACCCTTTTTTTAACTATTATTGCAATATGCACCCGTCAAATCCTACGTGTTGTAGGGATTTCGCTAAATATTCCAGTTAAAAATCGACTTTCATCGCAGAGTGTAAAAATATGGAGTAAGATTAACATTTCCATTCGTCCTAATTCTTGCTGTTGATTGGACGTTGTTTAAAAACTTTCACATTTCTAGAATAGATTGATTCGACTTTTTTTCTATAATATTGGAATAAACAATAAACAAATAAATGATCACATTATTATCGTATATTAATGATTTCACTATATGATGAAACAAAATTTCAATTCGAATTTTTAAATAAACAACAAAATTTGTCCAACGCCAATGCGGGAAGTTCGATTTCTCTCATTGAGATCGTAAAAAAATTGCTCTTCCCTCACGCTTTCAACGTATTATGCAGAAATGTATTTTTGTTATTTTTGTTATTTTTCTGCCTTCACTTGCAAGGAATGGGGAGAGTTTGAGTTCTGAATGTACAATGGCGACGACTATACGTACACGATAATACGCGCACTATGAAATGCAGAATGAAAAGTAGCGCAGGACGTGTTCGCCTCCAAGTTCGAATTGTTTGCAGGAGTGACGATGCGTTTCACCAGACATTACACCACCACTGGCAAACGTCGAAACTTCAGTAGTAGCAGGTCGTTCTAGCGTGAGATAGGATCTTCGTAAGAAGCTCGTTTAGAGTTTATGGATGCATTACCTACAACTAAATCAAAAGCAACTGCTCTCTGCTATTTAGTGACGTTCGTTCCTCAAATTGCATTACTATCAATGACGGGCAACCTTTAAAAAGTGGAAGATTTTCCATATACATTGCAAATTGCATTATATTAAACCATCGCATTCTCATTGAAATAGCATAAATATGTGATGTCCGTGTAATATAGATTTTATACTAGAGACTGTACAGGGTGTCCCATAAATGGTTGATGACATTCTATCTTCCATTTTCGTGGAAATGTGAACAATGAACAATATTCTTGCATTCAAACATCATAATTTGTAATTAAAAAAAAAAAACCATTATATATATATATTATGCATTAGACCGAATTTCGGCAATGAATTTTATCGCTTAAAATATTCGAAGAAGCCATTTATGGAACACCCCGTATACAATAATACTCAGACCATTTACGTGTTTCCATTGGAAAAGTAAAAGTTCATTTTTTTATACTTGCCTTGTTTTACTTTCGTCCTGAACTAAATACGATTTTGCAAAACCTCGGGCCACACTTTCAATGTACTACTGGATTGTTCCATAACGGTGCTTTTCTACCATAAAACTTGTGCTTTTTCGCAAAGAGTCTCGCTGCCGAAGGTGAACTGTATTATTATAAAGTTCCTGTATGAAAAACCAGATAGCGGAATTTTGTTAAATAACTGAAACAAAAAAAAAAAAAAAAAAAAAAAAAAATTCAGAATGAAAGATACGAACATAAAGCGGATTGGGATTAGCGGGAAAAACAGATATCGGAAAGTGTGCATTCCCTTCCCTGTCGATATTTTATCGACGAGCGGCATTACAGAATTGATTTTCGTCGGCCCATGCTTGCTTTTCTACGCTACTAATCGGTCAAACGCGAAATTTTTCTCCGAAACGTTGCATATTCGAACAACGGTTCAGGCTACTTAATTAAAAAAATATAACCTCTTTAATTGAACAATTATAGATCCTTTTAAAAGGGATCTCATTCTCTCCACAATCACTCGAATGTACAACAAGTGTTTTTATAGATGCATGGTGTTGATGCATGGCAATAAAGGGTTATACCATGAAATTATGCAATGAAAATAAAGAAATGTCTGTAAAAAGATTGTAGTAAATATGCCATATTTCAGTTTTTTTTCTCCATGCATATATGGAGAAACATTTCTTGGAAAATTTTGCCAAAAAAGTTGACATTTGAAGGACAGACTTTCATCATTGGAAAATATTATGTATAAGAATATTAATGTATTGACGGTCCATTCACGTATTTGCATAAAAAATAATTACCTTTCGGCTATAATGCAGACCCTCAAAATTTATCACCTAAAAAATTGATGAATTGTGTGTACACTTGATATTCTATAAAATATCCTTATCCTTTATATTCTACAAACGACTTTGTAAAGACTGCATACTGGTGTCATATTTACTTTAAAATTATAGTACTACGTGTCGTTTAAATTAAGTTATTGCAAATTTGTTCTATTTTAAATTTAATTTTGTGCGATGTGTTTTATTTATAAAAATTTTTTTAAATTTATTCTGATGTTTTAAACAATGGTCTCGTATGCCGATGGTATAGATATGATTGTTCAAACCGAATATATACTGCTTGTTGTTTAGATCTTTTCATGAAATAATTTTCGATTTCGTTTCTTTTTTCCTGTTTGTTTTTTTTTCTTGGACTAACATTTTTACTTTTCTACAGCTAAAATGATGAGAAGATTCTACACGGTGTTATGACGATCCCGTATATTTACCTTCCTGTCCATATGTGTTCGTCTGATGTTCTTTAAGTCTGGTTCCAAGAAGTCTACTGGTTTGACTAATGTACTCTTTTTCACTATTCTGCATTGAATTTGACTATATTTGTCATTTTATCTTTTTCAAACTTTCCTTTCAAGATTTTGTTCCCGCTATATTAGCGTTGATAAGTTTGAGCGAGTCTACGATTGCACGATCTACAAGACCTATCATTACTCCAATCTTATAGTTGATAAAGCGCTCTGATGTGAAGCAAAGTATTTTTACATTTGGTTTATATAAAAAAACCTTAGTACAATATGGCGGATAGTGTTTGAGTCTTATTAAGTTTGTAATTAGTGATTTTCTCTGATCTTCTTGCAAAATACAGTGCCTTATACAACATTTAGGTCTTCAGAGTACTGTACTCTCTAAATATGAATCACTGAAAAACCGCTGATTGTCAGCGAATAGTCACTGATTTCACTAGTGATAAGTGTGCCACTGATAATCAGCGAATAGTCGCTGATTGAATCAGTAAACTACTTCTGTTACTGATTCATAAGTTAAATTTAAATTTCACTGAAATAATCAGTGAAATACAGTCCCCTCTATATCCCTCTCTATCTATCTACCTCAGCATACATACGTAATAATAACGGTTTCATAGTCACTTTATTTTTAAACATTATAAACTTTTACATGATTTAAAAGTTCTGCGTGAGCTGCTTAAATCACTGATTAATTAATTTCACTATCTGCATCAGTGAACCACATATTTAACTGATTGTATATCAGTGAAATTACCTGTAAAATTATTATTTAGGTGCACAGTATTTATAGACATATTTATCTATATATAATTTTTACAATTAGGTGCATGTGCACCGAATGCTCTAATAACAACGCTCAGTACTTCACTTACATAGGTAGGTAGGTACAAATGTCGACTTTTTAGATTCTTTAAAATACATTTATAATACGATGTATGATTCATTTTAATAGCGAGGCCAAGCATCGAATTCTTGTATAGTTTTATATTTTTAAGGTTTCCAATTAAGCCTATTTTGTCTTCGTTGATTCTAAAGGGAATATTGAAAGATTGTGTGCTAAGTCTTGAATACCACCGTTTACATTGAGCGCTTCTAATTATGTTTATGCGGGAATGTGATGAAGCGAGATTGCAATGATTAGAGCGCCAAAGATTCATCAGCACAACAGTTTTCTGTCGATTCATGTTCTCCTTGTGAACTTAGAGTTTCATACTATTTTTGTAGAAATACTGAAAGTATTCCGTTCCCGGTGATTCTTTTAACCGTATTGGAGTATCCAGTACTTCTAAAAGTTTCACCGATGTCCTGCTATGTGAGGTGCTGATTCGATAGATTGTTAACTCAGTATGCTCGAAATACGTTCTTTTGGTATTCTTTTAGTCTCGTTTTCAGAAGTCTACTGAATTCTCCGACATGTATACATATTTTTACAATGCTATCGGAATCATTTGAACGAAATCGAAGCAACTCATCAACTATTGTTTATATATATAAGGTAAACCATAATAGATCGACGTTAAAGTCGAAGGGGTCCAATACGCTTGATGGAATTCATCAAAGTGTTATCTTCTATTAAGTTAGAGGGTGTACTCTTCAGCGAGACACCTCGGTTGCTGGAATCGCTTTGTGAAGAGGAATCCCCGTTCGATCATACGTGCGTCGCGATTCATACAAGCATCAGGATACATTTTCACGGGCCGCCCGAGCTTTAAAACCGCGCGTTAATGAATTCGAAAAGGGCTTGCAAACATTTCGCTGATTGCTCGCTTCGAGTCTGTCCGCGAATATTGTCTCGCGCCCGGCGAATACATATATATCACGGCAGGCGGTTTTTAATGCAGCTCACATCCATTGGAATGTCGTTTTTCTATCTATGCATGTATACAATGTGCAACACCCAGGGTCTTTCTTCGCTTTGTGACAGAGTCCGCGATTGTTCGTTCCGTATCGCTGTTACATGGACAATTCGTCACACTAAGTGCAACGAGCGTTAACCAATGTGGGTGACATTTTTTTTTTTTTCATTTCCATACACGTTGCCTTTACAACTTTTATTCAGAACGGTGAATTGGTCTCTGTCCTCCTCTCGGTCCCCAACTCCCCTCTTGCCATACGTGCTTAGAAAAGTACTGAGTACGTTCCTGAAACTATAGCGAACGTTTTATTTTCACATTTACATAAAGAATTGCAATTGATAAAACATAAACTATATAAAACGTTAAATATACTACTAATATTTCGTGAATACTTTATGTACGTACAATGATGTAATTATAAATACAGTACAATAGGGGAGTGCAAGAAAGTCTGAACACGAACGTGAGTTGGAATTTGCATAAGTGAAGGCCAGGCTTGCAGAATAGTAAATGTTATAATTGCCAATAGTAACATTTATACATAACAAGTATATGTATATTTTACACATAATATATTTGCTTTCATTTAACTTCGACTTTTGTGGACCCGTACGGGACGAATTCGCGACGAGGCCTACAGAATGGTATAAAGAATAGAATCTGAATGACCTAATCTTTGGCGTTATTAAACACTTTTATTTATAAATAAGTACAGAAGCGTCCCTATGTCATATATCACCGAGATAAGCTACCGATGCTCGCTCCTCTTTTTCTCATAATCCATGCGATGTATAAATACAAAGTCTGCAAAAATTCGTGGGAAAAAATATCGAATCCCTAAATTCAGAATATCCAAGGGATTTTGTCCCCGACAATTGTGTGCAATCCTATCTCTTGTCGAAATATTTTCTGTCGTCTTCAATATTTTCATTGAAAGATAGGACAACAACTGGTAGAAAAGAAACAATTACACAACTGTTGGCTTTGCTAATAATGAGGGATTACCTAGTAGCCGCTTGACTTGGAAACTGTACCATTCATCTTATAACCCCTACACTTACCAGCGGCATAAAATGTTTGGAAACCTGTTAAAACTAAATACCTCCCTTCTCTCTCTCTCTCTCTCTCTCTCTCTTTCTCTCTTAGCCTATTTTGGTCCGCTCGAGAAGAGGCACGTTACGAAATTGAGTTGCATAACTCGGAGATACGTGAGATAGAACTATTTTCGGTCTCACATCTTTGTGATACTCGTCTTTTCGCGTCATTCCCCTTTCGCTTCTACATATTCTGAAGTTAATTCTCATTATGAAATGCCAAAAGGAGATTACAAAGTAATTTGTAAGGTAAATTGCAATTTGGGTATAAGACGTATAGACAGAAATGTGGGTTCTTGCAGAAATGCAGGATTTGTAGAATCCGCGGAGATTAGGGCACAACTCGCGGGCAGAATATAAGACTAAGAAAACAGGTCATACGGATTCATTAATCATAGCTGTTAAGGGATAGTCATGAATATACTAAGAAGAGCTATTTATATCAGCCCATTCGCCGAAGATCTCCAGATATATTCATCGAAGAAACACACTGACATCCAAAATGTCCATTTCCATTCGAACTAAACGCTTGGAAGTGGCAGCAGATGGGCTCTGGTTGCGGTCAGTTGGAGGAGCTTCTCGTCACTTCAAGTCGTTACGTTCTTGCAAAGACGCAATTTGCAAGTGCCCAGTGTCAGTTATTATTGATGAATTATGATATAAATGGAAGCTTTTTAAACATTTCTAATCTTAAATAAATCTTGATAAAGAAGTCCCGCTTCTTCGTTGAAGATTCTTCTTCATACGTCTTAAAATTCGTTAAACTCCGCAATAAATAGAAAAGCCGTTCCTAGGACGGTTTCTTCCAGCACTTCTCACGTAGTTGACGATAAAGACCGAATTGGTCCACCATGTCCCGGGTTTCCTCGTGCAACTTTCATCGACCGCAGTCTCACCGAAACAGTTTATCAAAACTAAAATTTTCGAATAGGTTTGTAGAAGGAGTTGCACGCCAGCTTTCGCCACTGAATATCCTTCCGCATCTTCGTCGTCGTCGTCGTATCGAGAGAAAACGATCTATATATAAGTAGTCGTAGGGTTGCATGGGGTAGAAAGCGTGCGCTACGCTACTCACCGTGCGGGACGCAGCCGAGGGTGTGGTATGAACCAATGACGCTGCCTGCTGGCTCACGCGAAGCCGTAGCTTGAAAATGTAGGAATCGAAGAAAAGCGAGCTGCATCAATTCACATGGAAACGCGAACTGTGTACAATTCCGGGAGGTGCAAAAAAAAAAAAGAAAAAGAACTCTGCTCGAATTGAAGAAAGGGACGAAGGAGCGAAAGCTTCTTAATAAACTCCGAGTGAGAGAGAGAGGAAGGCGAGTTGTTGGGATCTTGGGAAAAAATAATCGCTGTACGCGTGTATGATTGCGCAACGAAAGAATCGGCCAGGAAATAGTACATTTTTCTAAAGACGTTAGCATATATATGTACGTGTGGATGCGAATAACTGCTGCTTATGTATGCACTGCTAAGCGTTCTCTCAAACAAAAATAAAAAAAAGGCGCAGGAATACTGACGAGTGGCATGTATGGATAGAGTTGATTCCTCCCTAGACTTCTGGGATGCCTACAGATAAGCTAATTTCACGAGCTGTAATAATCAAATTGTTGGGCATCTATTTCATAAAGTTTCGGAATGTACGCTGCAATATACTGAAAGAGTAATGTAAACCACTATAATAATACAATGAGAAAACGTCATTTTAGTAAATGAACCGTCAATGTGAATCGCCACTTCAATAGTCATTAAGAAGTGAGCTTTCGTTTAAAAGCCCGTGAGGATGTGTGAGGTAACAGTGGGCCAACGTTCCACGAAGTTTAAAGAGCATATATGACTACTTTAATACGAAAGTTCCTGACAAATATGAACTCAATGAGTGAAGTGAAATGAGAAACGAAATGACTTACTATTGTACTGATAGTATATCGTACGACGAGATAAAGAAGAGGCAGGTGATGGAAAAGAGGTAGAATATGAAATGAGAGACAATTACAGGTGGTAGAATGAATGAACAATGACACAAAGATGAAGGACTCGAAGATGGATGGCACGTGAGAAGACAGAGACAGGAACGGCAGGAGTACGACTGCAGATGGCAAAAAGGGGATAAACGATAAGTTTCTTAAAAGAGGGTTAGGAGTAAGAAGAAGAAAAAGACCACGTCTCTCTCGTCGGTACTGCTAGAATCCTGGTCGGAGTCCAGGGTGGAAAGGTAGGTAGGCAGATAGTTACTGCTAGTCTCGGCAATCAAGAGTCGGCGTTTTCTCTGGGACTTTGCCTGGCAAAGCGACCGAAGGGGAATAGCAATAAAATTGACGCACAAAAAAGAAAATTGAGAAGTTAATTTCCTCTCAGCGCTACTCTTCCTTAGATGAGACGTAGTCGTCGACGTTGTGCAATTGACGTTCGCGATTCTTGCCAGTATCTTCGACGTAACGATATGGAACTCCGTGCTAAACTTTCAAGTGTATACATTCTCGATGAAATGGCGCGATATTACGGCTCTTATGTTTTTGCGTAAACAAAATTAATGTTATAACCTCGTTTCCTCAAATTGAGATTCGTTGAGTCCAGCATGGCAGATTGTGCAAACTAACCAGTCGATCAAATATCAGACGTCTCGGGACAAATACTATTCGTGGTCGTCGGGTGCCATAGCATATAAAGTAACGTCAATTCGATCATAAATGTAACGTATATATACTCTGCTCAGTCGAATGAAATCGATTTCAAGTAAATGGATTCTCTTTGTTTTTGTCAGTGCGCCAGTATATATCTAACGTAATTGTTGTAAGTGAAATCTGCCTATAGTCAACGATGCGCAGCTATGGGAAAGCGTTTTATCGACAGTCCGCAAAGTATTGGCAATCAACAAAAGTTGAGATCAAAGGTTACACCAAAATGTACCTTTCAAAAACAAAGGTTAGATGATTAAAGAACCTGCTTGAAGCAGTTGGGAATTTCGATTGGTAAAAAGCACAAACTACATTCATATTTATATAAGAACATGATCTAACTAATAAAGTACACTTAAGCACTAAAAGATTTATTGATATGTCGTGTGTTCATGTATCATAAAGTGAGCATTTTTTCCTACATATAAGTTAACTGTCTCAAGGAAATAAAGGCAACATGATATGATTTAAAAATATATTTATACGCGATACCTTCATTCGAAAATAAATTTAAATGCTGCCTTTGCCAAAAATACACGAGTGTTATGAAAGTAATATGGAAAACATAACAGGTTCGCCGCCCTTAATACGAATCTATCTCACGCAGCACAATAAAGCTGCGTGCGTTGTTATCCACCTTCATCAACGTTGACCTCGATTGATTGCTTTGTAAATTTGCGTACAAATTTTTATTTCAAAATCGCATTGCTCGTAATAATTAGTTATTTGATTACCTGCAAACAATTTCGTATTCATTTAATGAAACGTTCTTTATAATATTGTCCTCTGCGCATTGAGCGCATTCTCTCGTACGCGCAAATTCATTTACCATTTTATCATTTGTATATTATGCATATTACACGAAAATGAATTAGAGCGGCAATAAAATTATACTAATTCAATATACAAACTGCGGCTTTTTATAAGAGGATGCCTTTTTTCGTATGCAAGGCTAAACATTATTTAAACTTATTTTTTATTATCAACGAAAAGCGCATAGAAATGGTTATTTTGTGCAACACGGGGCAAAATTGGATTTTACGCCCCGAGTGTGTTTTCACCGATTTTCTTAAAATGATTCACTATTATATAATCACTGTTATAGTAAAGTTATTATAAATCATTAATTTTTAAAGAATGGTTTAATTCTAAAATGACATACTTAAGTCAGAAAAATACGTTAAAAAAATTAAGTATAATTGCCAAGTGATATTTTGTTCGAACATATCATTTTTGAAATGGCTAACATGAAAAAAAAATTAATGCTGATAGGTTGCAATGAGCTTTTCGCTATTGCGACACATGGAAATACATGGAAAATAGCATTGTTAAACCAACTACACTATATATTTGTACTGACCACACTGAGGTTATATATCGACCACCGAAATTATTGTGTCAATCAATAATAGAATGATTTTACAAACTATATAGTGCGGATGGCTGTACAACAAAATGTGAAGCATCGATAACAATGAGCAGTTCATAATGTGATACTCCTGGTCAGTGATAGTAGAATAGATATGTGAATCTATATGTTAAAGTATTCCATAAATAAATATCACTAAATAAAAACTTTTCAGTTTTGGTTCAATGATAATTTTAAACATTAAAAAATCATGTGAACAAAAAATTAGAAATTCTTTTGATATTCGGAATATTGTTTGTACTGATTATGAAAATTGAATGAAAAGTCAACTAAGGAAAAATGCTTGTGGTATTGACAACTCCAGAATGTCACAATACATTTTAGGGGTAGTAGACTCTAAACATCTTACCGTGGATTATATAGTTTCGATAAAACGTTCGTTTACATCTTACATTCAGTGTTATTACAATTTTAAATCAATTCAATTTATCCGAGTTGGCAACTAGAGTCAGTGTGCGTTAGTACTTGGCCTTACAAAGACCCGGTACGTTTTACCCGCCAGTGACGCGAGAAAAAGAACATACGCCAATAAAGTGAAACATTCAACAACGAAGCCTGCCTTATTATTCAGCGACCTCTCACTCACCCTCATTCATTCGCTCACACAATATCTTTCCAGGAAAGCGTTTGAGTAAACGGCCATTAGGCGAATCACACTGACACTTTGCATTTCATTTTGATTCTTTCAAATCTCTTTTCTTTGTTTTCCAGGCGTGCTCTTTGAAAGTAACTTACTTTTTTAGGCAAGTCTTTTTAGGAGACTTGTCCAATCACGTAGGAGGAAATATCTTTTATGGAAATGAATTTCACAAGACAATCTGGGTAACGACTTTTCCTCGATGTGACTCTTTCATCATTCTCTTCGAGCATGAAATATTCGACAAAAATACTTACACTTTTCCAGAAATGTACTCTTTGAGCATTGCAGAGAAATTGTTTATTTTTTGGTTATGGACTATAATGATTCAAGATGAACGAACAAATAAGAATTTTGTTAACAATATATGACCAATACACTCACAGTCATTTTTTGCGTACACTGAGCGAAAAATTGAGTAAATCTAATTAAATATTAGACTGCTCGTATATTTTACCCTGCCGAATCGTTTAAATCGATGACGTATCAAATAAATTGTTTCTACTAAATATTTAGTAAAAATGATATTTTGTTAGATGGAATTATAATAAATGATTTGTTTATTTTGAAAAATCACAAGTTATAATAACAAAATATTTTCGTCAAATGAATAAGAGAATTAATTAGATAATTAACAGTTGTAATTATCGAACCACAGATTGAATTGAAAGTGATATAATTGGTTTCCAAATTCACTATTTAAATTAAGAAATCGTTTTGTCAAATTTACTAAATGGTTTGGTCAAATATATATTTATTTAGTCCTTTTACATGGTGTATTTAAAAGAACTGAATATTAAATAGAATTAAATAAGTGGAAACTTTTCTCAACACTTGCAATAGTTTAAGATATGAATGGTTATGAAGTAACTTTATAATGCGAAGGATTGCCTTTGAAAATGTAAATAATATTAAGAGGGCGTTTGTGTTTTCATATTGTATGGAGTTAAAATCAAAGAACCATGTATAATATTTAGTAAATTCCACTCAACAAGTAAATAAAATCATTAAAATACCTGAAGTTAATCCGACAAAATGTGAGTCGTGTTTAGTAAAAAATTTCTAGTTAATCGAACTGCATATTTACTAGAATTGAGTAAATATTGTATAAACCCCAACTAATGTCTAAGCACATTCAACTTAATAAGTAACCCAAAATAATAAATATTTCAAATGAATAAATTGACAGGATAAATATGAGCAAATTCATATTCAAATTTCTATTAGAGTTTCCGTCCGAAATGTTGAATTTTTGCAATCTGATTTCAAATTCAGGTTCAGCGACATTATAGCGCATTGACAAACAAACCAGATAATTTGTGGTGTGTACCCTTAAAATATTCACATTGAATATAAAACAACGAAAAATTCCTCAATCGTAAAAATAAAAAAAATCGTGAATTAGCCTTCCTCAAGTTTTAATTGATTTTACGTCGATCAGACCCGAACTGCCTCTTGCAGCGGAAAATCGTTCATTTTCCTGACTTTCGTCTTCTAGAGAAAAAATAAACTTTCATACCAAAAATTATTAAAATCGCTTCACTAAAGATATATTGCCGTTTTACCCTCCACTGGGTGGGGAGACGGAGCGTTTGACAACCTTTTCATACATAACAATATGTCCGTAGCTCATAAAAATCGGGGAGTGACACTTTTCCTTTTAAGCATTCGCCTATTTTTAGCTGGATTGTACGTTTTACCTGTATATCATTGATCTTTAATTGTTACTGGGGGTGTTATGAAGCGGTAATCTGATCTATTTAGATCATTTGAACAATCTCCTAATCATAACAAATATTCTTTGGATTGTTCTAAACTGTTCATCGATCGCATTCAGCTACGTGATCAGACATTTCAATTTCAAGAAAATCCATTGATGTTAGAAGCATCCAAATTACTGTCCAAATCTGAAATGATCTTCGAAAGATTAACGTTCATTCGTCGATGAATGCAAAGGTTTGATGTTTCCAGTTTTTGGAGCTGTTTTCTTTTGTACGATCTTTTTCATGGATTCTACAAACATGGAATACGAGAAGTAAAAAGTGATTGGACATCGGAGTATTTGTACTTTAGAATTTGTGTACAACAAGATGCAGAAATTCAGCGTTTTTAGAGTCGGGATCCTTGCCTGAAGCCTTCTCGCAGACGCCATCCCAAAAACAGATACAAATGCTTAAAACCTCTATATTATTATATGACAATTGTTTTGTGTAATCCATATACAACTGTAAGATAAAAAATGGCTTGTTGATGAAATTTTATTGAATCCTTGAATAACAATTTAGTATAATAATGTACGTCATTTTGTCATACATAATTTCATAACCAATATCAGAGTAATTTCAAGGCAAGCCACGGCGTTACCCAAGTCACCGTCATTATTGTCGCATAGCCTCTTATACGACTGGCTATAATTGTGGGTGGCTTCCTATAGGCATCGCCATTGCCGGCGAAAGCTCGCTCCGTGATAAACGCTAACAGCAGCGAGCAAAGTTACACTTTTCCTTCGGCAAACGTTGCAATCCGCACTCCTATGGGATCTCTAAACGAAATTGTGCGTATCGAGATAGGATTACCGCTCTTCAGTTAGGAATATCGATCACCGCGGCATCGTGTACTTGTACACGCCTCGATAATTGGATTATCATCCTCTTCGAAAGGAGAGAAGAGGAAATTCGGAAATCCAAAATCCATAGCGCCGAGAAGGATGCTGGATCCTCGCGGAACGAGCTAGGAGTAACTCGTCTATGATATGTTGGAGAAATCGCGGGCGGGTTCGCTCTGCATCATCGCGTTTACAAGGAAATCCATAATCTGATGGTACGATAATCCTACCGGATGGGGTGGTGGGTGTAAACGTTGCACCGCGCCGGTGCTGGCGCCACTCGCTCTCGGATACGTATATTCTCCGTTTGAGGCTTGTTACTGGCTGTGATCACGGCGTAAGGCACGTTCGTCACATATTGATAAATATACTTCGCGGATATACCATCATGTGCAGCACGCGCGAAAATAATGCCGATTTATAGTAATCTCGTTCCTCCGGCTTGTTATCAAATCAATATCCAAATCTCTCCTTCCCCTTCATTCGCACGCACGATCCTATATATTGTTTAAACGATTATCCTTCGCTTATTAAAAATGGTGCTATAAAAATTATCACTCTTGCAATACTTTCGTAAATCAGTGTAGACATTTTTAGTCATGGATACTATTACTACTATTAACAGCACTCGTTCATTATATAACTGTTCAATCATAACTTTGTATACTTTTTTTTTAATATTCATTGGAAGCTACGATCTTTCCTCGAAATCTAAACAGATAAAGACCTTTTACCTGAAACCTTACCCAATGACTAATCTCAGTTTATCCTAATCGAATATGATGCTACGGCGTAATTGGATACGATCTCATTTGATTTCAGTCCAGTTGTCACATGACACCTTCCATCGATATTCTCGAAACATTTCCAATCAACTAGTTTAGGAATGGAATAATCTGGATTAGTTAAACAAGAATTCGAAACCTAAAAAAGAAAATAACGGCAGGGTCTGTAAGACTGGATGAAGAAATGTAAAGCGAATAAACAGGAGTTGCGATATCTAAATTGAGGTTTTGTTAGATCGAATATAGCAAAGTTAATTGGAGTTTGTTTCTTCATGGAAACATAACTGTATAAAGTTCTTTTTCGATTGATTCCAACAAAAGGATTAACGAAAAATTCGAATGTGTCACTCTTGTCAAATTATTCATGAAAAATATCTATCGTATATATCGCGTCATATTTAAAACATCGATAACACACCGAATAATTTGGTTTTATTCCATGACAAACGAAGCATTTCAGAAATGTTCACGGGCCTGGATGGAATATAGGATCGCGGGTATAAAATAAACGAAATTCAATTGAATCTAGCAGTGTCCTTTGTTTCCTTTTAAGACATCGAGTTGGTATCTGTACGATTGAAAAAATATATTAGATTGCCAGGTGATCATATCGAAAATGAAAATGAAAATATTTTCATGTCAACTTAATGCAACTAAAAATAAAGGTAAACCTTCGGATGATGCACCTGTTCGAAATTGAAAAATCGACAAGGTACATTCAATAATAATAATACATTCAATTGATCACCATATTGAAGTCGTCCGAGGGTTCGAGTGACGACCTACAACTATTTCTACTGACATTTCATATGTCCCATGCTACAAATCAAATGTTGATTGTTTTAGACTGACCTCAGGCCAAAGTAATAAACAGATTACAATTTTACTCAATCATGTGCGTCGTAAGATATGCACAGAACCTCGTGTATAAGGTTAAAATAAGACATATTCCAATTAGCACAAAGGCATGATTCTATATAAACAGTAAATCAGTTGTTTACTATTTTTCCAAAAATGACGTAAGAACTTAGTGACCAGTTTGTCTTGGACATCCACTTATACCGGTTAGTATTGGACATCCACTGGTAACACAATTTTGTCCATTAGAAGACCGATTTATATTTAATAGCGTCCAGTGCACATCATCTGTACATCCGCATGCACAATGGACTTATATAATGGATATACTTAATTGTGCTATTTAGGGTTCAGCAAAATAATCAAAACAAAACAAACCTCGTCCTTACGGTAATGTTTATTTACGGTGTGATTAAACAGTATTAACAGTACAGTGTGGATACCTGATAAATGTAAACAGGCATCATCCAATTATCGATTTGACAGGCGCGATTTGGATAAATTTACAATCCAGCTGAATCCTCGCGTGTATTCAACTGTGATGCAGTTATCGGGATTCGCGGCAATTTCGCTATCGAGTACAAGCTTTTCGGATTAGTGTAATCTTTAATCAAGCACAAATTTTGTTGTAATCAACTGTCGGCATTAAATTACGCATTTGGTTGAATACATGTACTACCACCGACTACTCAAGATCAATTACGTAAATTGGAGGCTAGAGGGCTGGCTGGCCAGATATGCGCGCTCTGTGTGTATCCCACTCGCAGTTGATTACAGATATTTGCATGGTAACGTCGAATCATCACTTTGAAGTAATCACATTTTCGATTATAAATGGATCCAAAATTTGCAATTTGCTGCTGATGTACGGATGCTGAGGATTCATGTATAGAATCAACGAACTAGGTTGTTTTTTCAACATGCCTCCATTAACTGGCTATGCACTATAGCGAAGAAAACGCAATTGCCAAAATATATAACGTGATGGGAAAAAAAGTTGGAAAAATACCGATCGAACGACGAGAATCAGCTCTCTTCTGAAACCTCTTGTGAAAATAGCCGTAAACAAAGTTGGCGCTATAATTCAAACTGAGAGATTCCATAAAGCGTCAAAATATCCGCCTGTAAAGAAAAGCGTAGCTTCGGTACTGGCACTCACGCTTAATGCGAAAATAATAAAGCGTCGGTGAGAAGCGGTGGGGTATAGGGTCGGCCGGAGTGTGGAACGCGTCTCGTCGTGAAATGTCTATACCCGTACAATATATATATATAGAACAACCGCTCGTAATACGAGAGGGAGAGTCGGTGACGGTATCCCGAGCAGAGAGAGAGAGAGAGAGAGGATCGGGTAGGTTCGTGCCGAGGTCCGGGTCAGGGGTGGATCCACAAGTGGTGATAAACGAGGCCGAATCCTCACTATCACCCATTAGGGGAAGGTAAACAGCCCCGGCAAACCTCGAGCTGCCTTCCGCTGCGGCTGATCGTTCCACTTGCCGCATTCCGCACGTGGTGTTCTTTGCCGCACCGCATCTGCCGCCACAAACGCAGACGGGCACCGACTAGCAAAGAGACCCCGGGAAAGGAGTCGGAATGCTTTAAGGTATATCAAGTCGAGTCTTACTTTCGTTACTCGTCTCGGGGAAATAATTTCTTATATATATGTAAGGACATTGATATTGCTTCGTTTAATTGCAGAATTGATGACCAGAATTTTACAAACTTGCAACATTATGTTTCACATATAAAAAGTTTTAATGAAATACTTGTGACAATCGTGGTGGTGGAGGCTTAGAAGTTCATTGGATTTGTAATCAAAATTGGTTCGATTATCGGCCCTTACCATCTGGCACGTATTTGTTTATTTATAATGCAAGTGTCGATAATAACGCTAAAACTCGTAAAGTTCAGATCGATCCCACCTTTATAAACAATACGTCTCTTCGTAATTTATTCCCTTATGGATTCACAAAAGTCGATGTTAACTAAAATTACAAAATTTTATTACTTGCAATTTGCCTCTTCGGGGTTAAGATGCTTAATATTCAACAATCACTTCAAAGCAGTTTTTACCGGGTGAATTTCTTTCCCGAGATCTCTAAAATGTGTTTTTTTTTTTTGTTTTTGCTAAGATGCTTACTTTCCCTAGTAGAAATCTATCCATTTTTTTCTTACACTATCCATTTCTCCTATGCCTTTAACATGGTAAATATCTGAACTGTCTAACAATTGGCTAAGAATGAAATTACTCAAGTGAATCAAACAACATGTTTTAGTCATATCTCGCACACATCAATATCAAGAATGTCTTTTCGTAAAGTCGTCAAAAAAATAGCAAAACTAGACAAAATAGGGTAATTTTTGTTTAGAGTTCGAAAAATTTTCTCGATTATGTCTTATTTACCAAAAAGTCGTAAAATCATTCGTGGTGAAATTTAAGGTCGAAATTTGGGTAATTGACGTTTTTTTTTCGTCAATAGGTCGTAGTTCAAATTTTGTGAAATGGACCAATACTTGCTCGGAAATTAGTAATATTTCACTCGTTTTTACCCTTTTTTTCATCTCATTCAGACAAAACCGATTCTTCTTTGTAAATCTTAAATTTTCATTCCAATACTTTCTATTAATTTCTTGTTTCTAGTACCATATTCGCAGCTTTTATGAAAATGAAATAAACACAGCAAATGTTAGTTGTTTGTTAATGATACTTCGCATTTAGAGTCGAATTTATGTGAAACACAAAATTTTATGATCAGATTTTTATGCTAACATTTTATTAAAACAAATTTGGTAATTTTAATTTTCTTGTTAATTACCTGGAAGTGAATTTTTCGAATTCGTATTGTAAACGTGATAAAAATGTATTGAAACAGATTCGTCCGGGTTACACGTTTTTTGGCATTTATATGTTTACATTTAAGAGCCATATTTCATATTCTAAGCATTGTACGTGAATCAAAAGTTCAAAATTAGATTGTAGTTTAGTTTTAAAATTGTTAAGATTAATAATATCCGTGAGTTGATGGATTAATGTGTAAACTAAATGCATAGAAATGCATAAGTATTAATTTTGGATTAAAATGGTATTGAAGAGAGAGGTTATGGTTTCTACTAATATCAGGCATAAAATTATGGCGTGCTTCGGATTTTTGACCTGATAGTCAAATATTCATCATGTCTACAGTTAAAGTTAAATTTGAAATACAATTTAATTTATATTACAATTTTTCGGTAGAAAAATGGTAGCAAATTTTACTTGATTAGTTTGAAGCGTAAATGACAAAAACTAATAAATTAGTGATTATACAAAATAAATGGCTGTTTCTTATTGGTAAACATTTTTATTTTTTAATCAGTAAAAAAAGTCAGTTTTCTACTATTTTTAGTACAAATATTGTTATGATTATAATTTCGCGAATGTATAAATGGCAGTTTGAATTTTAATTTGTATTACGCGAGTAACTTTCAAAACAAATGTACGGCCTACTTTCGGCAACATCTTAAAGCAGTCCGTTTGTGGACAAGTGCCAAGTCCTCCCTACACTATTGTCTTATGATTTTATGTTGGGGAAAAAAAAGCAGAGAAAGCAGTATCCTTTCCCCCAAAAGCTCAGTTGGCCGCCTTCACCACGTTTCTCTACTTCCATCCAAATATCTTTTTCAACTATTCGATATAATTGCATGTGGAAATTCACTCAATTTTCTCGTCCGGTTGTCTTTGATTCTTTTAAGGCAGAGAAGACGCCGAACAGAGGCCACGAAAAATTGCGAAAATTCGTGTTTCACAAGACGTACCCAAGTCTTATTACTCGCATTGTTTAACTATCGTATACCATTATATACATTGTACATCAGCTGCCTAATGATGTCGAGTCTACGTTTCGCGGATGACATCCAGCCAGCCGAACTAGACTCCTCTACATGTAGACACCAGCTTGGATGGCTGTCTGGATAATGGAGTGACGCCTTCGTCCGTTCTAAGGTTAAAAATGAGACGAATTAAACATCCATTCAACCTTAGAATACTCGGACTTATTTAATGATGATATTAAAAAAAAAAAAAATCAAGATCTGTAAAATCATTTAGCATTTCAAGCGCTTGCAATTTTGTAACGAAATCATAATTTACGTGACACGAGTCGCGCGCTTCCACTTTTATTCGCTTGAAGAAGCCAGTCAGCGAGCGAGCTTGCCACACACACACACGCACACACACACACATGCATATATACGTGAAGTTTTAGCGAAACGAACGGCGGTGCCTGGATCTGAATCCTCAGCCGTTACGCCTACTTAACTCGTTCGGTATATATACATACGAAACGTCGTGTAAAACGAGGACGATGCCGTCACGCGGATCGTGAAAACGTGCTTACAGATTTTGCTTCCTGGCAGTCGTCCAAACCCCTCGCTATAGCAGAAAATGAAACCTGATACGTAATATACGACGATTCTGTCGACCTCTTCGACGCGAGCATGACGCGCGCGCCCGATGCTTCGATATCACAAAGGATCTACGAGCTTCAATCGCCCTTATACGTGGTGCCTCCACCCACACTTTTATTCGCGTCAAGTACGGCGAATCTGTAAAGTCGCTTAGACGTAATCGGCCATACGAACGATAAAATATTTTAAGTCGCAATAACGCTTCGCTGCTGTATTGTTATTCACTTTCAAACAAGTTCCTCCCTCTCTCTCTCTCTCTCTCTTTCTCTCTAACCAGAAAAAGATGCCTCGATTTATTGCCTTTCCATAATATCGCATTTTCGCAATTTATTTAATTACAACATTGACTAAGTAGTAAGCTCCAAAGGGCTGATTTCTTTTGTCCTACGCGATACGAACTGCAGCACCAGCAAGTAGTTCATATCTTATTGAACATATTGAACTTTTTGAATATCGTTCATAAGGTACATATTTTTTATTATATATTTTTTTCTTTTTTAATATTTACACAGCGATTTTTTCATCTATAAATTTTCTTAATTTTTCTTTTTTAATATTTACACAGCGATTTTTTCATCTATAAATTTTCTTAATTTTTCTTAACAATACATTTACTTTTAGAATTGTTTGAAGAGGACTGTAATAAACGGTCGAAACGTCAAATGTTTTAGTTTATTTTTATTTAGTCCAATTTTCCAAGTATTATTCACTAATAATTAACAATTACTTTTTTATACAACTTTTTTACGTTTTCAGAGATTGCTATTTTTTCCAACGCTTTTGCTCATAACTGAAAAACTATTATTTCCTCCTCAACATCTGGTGTCCATATAAGGTTTTGTAGCTTCATAAATTCCGTGTCATTCCATTTTTTTAGTATACCTGGTATACGCGTAAAATTAACTGAAAAAAGGGCCTAACGATTTACATTTTGATCGTCAGTTTTTCTACGAACACCATTATTTTTTTTGTTATAACTGCGTGCAATGACTTTTAAGTAATAAAGTGCCCGGACTGAAAAGACAAATGTTTTTTTTTTTGTTTTTTTTGTTTTTTTCATTTTATACATTCGTAGTTCCAACAAAGTCAAGAGGTATTAACGAAGTACGGCTGGAAATACACAAATTACCTAATTTTCTGCGACTACAGTTACATACTTAATGATTGTTCTTATGTCTACAGACAATGAATATCCCTGTAAATTTAATTTCGGTTGGAATTTCGACGACATCCCCAAGCTGAAATCTACAACGGGCGCAGTACTGCGACAGTACGGGTGAGTACTGGCGCGGTGCTGGCAACCGATACTGGCGCAGTGCTGGCGTAAGTCGGGAATGATATAACGATATTCTGCACTGGTTTACCAGTACTGGGTATTTCGTACGGGCGCAGTACTGGATTCATTGTTATAAAAAACAAAGAAAATATTTTCACCATAAGAACATTTCTCTAATATCCACTTTCTGTTCCGTAAGAATTATTCTTTCCAAAGGTGCATTTTTTTAATTTGTAGTAAAAATATGTTGTAAAAAAATTAAAAACCTTAGTATCAATGTTTTTAGATCGGTGATCGTATATCTGGCGTCAGCTAATAAAAATTCAATTGTAATTTTATCTACTATATTAGGTGCATATTCATAG
>JAPYZR010000947.1:0-33512 GCA_030522945.1 Trichopria nigra
TGAGAACTTTTGGAAACAAATTATTTTTAATTGAGGTATGGAAAAATAATTTGTTTCCAAAAATTTTCACTGAAATTTTCATTATTTTTACTGGAATTTTGTTGAGGTATATATGTCATGTAAAATCACCCTTCCAAAGCCCAAATTTTTGAGGTTACGTCGGTAACTGTTCTACTTTAGAACCACCTTAAAGGTAAAACCGATGTGTAACACTAATATAAGATATACATATTAACCCGAAAATCCGTTCGAGATTTCTCTATGAGACACATTTCTGTACATGTCGCCGATTATTCGTTCGATAGGTATGCCTTTGATCGTCCTGCTGAAAAATAGTTCCTCGATGGCGTGCGCCGATACCGAACGGAGGGTTGGAAGCAGGAGCATCAATTTCCCATATCGCAGAACTCCGTACGGCGATGAGTGAAGTCGCTGCCCTAGAGATATCTGGGCACCATCCCGAAGTCTTGCTACTGTCACTGGATCCCGCAATCTTCCGCCCGTACTAGGTGAGGTGGAACCGTTACTGCTGCGACTGCTCGGTATTGGATCGTAGTCTAATCCAGCTTTGAAGAGTACGATTACTCGAATGCAGATGAACTCGTGTGGGTCCAAGTTCATCGCTCGAAAATTCAGGATGGTATCCCGAAATCGGCTAACTTCGGATCCTAGGCTTATTCCGCGAAGTCCAGGTGGCAGTAGCGGGGTTGGGTCGAGGCTCGGTATCATTTCCACAACTGACAGTAAAAACATTTCGCGCCAGGAAGCTTCGAGAATCGTCAATTGATCATCCATTGACAAATCAGCACCTGCGATCAGATCACGTGTCCAGCGAACGTTCATGAAGAGTAACCGGGCAGCTTGCTCGCAAACGGATTCGGGTTCGTATATTATCGAACTGATGGGAATTGTCGGCAATCCTGTCATATTCATGGGGCTCTGAAAGGAACAAATTAGTTCGGTCATTACAATGTTACTCACAACTTACTGATTAAAATAATATTTTACATTAAGCTGTGTTATTTTACATTAAGCTAGGTGGAATCCCGTCATTTGAGTAAAAGGCAGTTTCGCGTCTCTGGAGGCGGATTTTAAAAATCTCAAGATATCGTTATAGGCAACTAGTTAGTTTATTACATTACAGACAGAGGGACACTGCTTATTAAATAATTGACGACATGCTGACACCTAAAGGATTTCCACGTCTACTGATCTAGACAAAAAATCTGAAGCTAATTCTTGATCAAAACCGGAACAAATTTTTTCTACACTAATCTATTCTAATGACATATAGACAATCTAGGTATATACCTTCGAAACTGGCATGGTGTTGCAGAAAATGTTGTGTGGTAAGATATGGTGAGGCGATGGTGCAGCGACTGAGACCCTTGGCTCTGTTTTCGGAAGTGCGAGGTCTAATGCCGTCGTTGCCTGCTGTGGTATCAGCGGTGCCATCATTTCGTTCGGATCTTTGTAGAAAAGTGCCATTTGCCTCCGAAGCGTCGAATTTCTTGGACCTCGTTCATGTTGGACAGCTAGAAGGAAATTAAAAAATAACATTCGTCAAATCCCGCATAACATTTTTTAAGATTTCTGTCCGAAATGTCCGAGAAACAATTGTTCGGAAGCTCATAATACGATTAGAAACGTATGATTACCAGGACAATTAACTTTCGGACATTTGCACGTTACCCAACTTACCATCCTTATTCATTCCAGCTTCGAGGCATTTTGCTAGTCGACACGCTCGACATTGATTTCGCCGTGATTTGTCGACCATGCAATGACCGGTTTCGGTCTTTTCTTTGCATACGTACTGCCGATTCCTTCGTATCGAACGCTTGAAGAATCCGGCACAGCCGTCACAGGCGTAGATTCCGTAATGCTTCCCAGAGGAATGATCTCGGCAAACCTTGCATGGCGTGTCAAATAGAATGCGACCTGAAACATAAAAAAAACTTTCCTATTAATTTGCTGCCACGTAAACGAAAATAAACTTATTTAACATATTTTAAGGGAAAATATTCTTCTTACGAATTAACTTCATCACTAAGATAATGCGTGGTATAATAAATACATTCGCGCGGTCGTACGAATCCCCAAGACTAATTCCCCCTTTAAAAGAAGATCTTAAAAATCGCACGAAGATTAATTCCTTTTAGCGTCAGCCTTTTTCTAATTTTCCATCACTCCTTGATCCGGTATCGTTTTCAGAGTGAATTACAGTCCGCATTGTTGGTCGTTTTTGCCCGGCTGCAAAATGCTCCCGATCATACATGCTCCTACTTCATGAAACGTTGTTGAATAACGAGGCTGAAAATCGATTGGCAGATCGCGATACGACGAAGTGTCGTGTTTCTGGTTGCTCACTTAGGCGCTGAAAGCAGCAGCCACATCCGGTTCATTCACGCACCCATGCACGGATTCGTCTATATACCGGCGATGCGATGAATGCCGCGTAGGCGGGGCCCGTGACAAGGAGTTTGAACCTATTATAACGCGACCTACACGGTCCCACCTTGCAGGAGAACTCGGCGTTCAGGCAGGCAAGTAAAGGCGCGACATCCCGTACCAACTTTCGGACAAATTGATCCATTCATCTTTCAGGCGACCTGGTCATTCAGGGAACCGCGTTTTCCTTCATAAACGGGGCTTCGACCCAAAATACTGTCATTCTTCGCGCGAGATTAATACGTTTTCGCGATGAATAGGGTCCTTCGAACGGCGACGACGTTGGATTTGGACTTTTCGATTTCATTGAGTCTCCGTTAGTGGAGTTAAGAATGGGTGTTTGACGGAGTATTTGACGTTTTGCTAAAGGTTTCCGGATTTCGACCTAATGGCTGTAGGAAGTTAAACATATCGTGGACGAGAATGGAGTAAGTCTTTGAGTAAATAATGATTCTTCGCCGTCATTGGTAAGAACACCTTCTTTCAATCATGAGGATACTGACTTTAAGCAAATAAATAAAACTAGTGAATCAACGAGTATGTTATATTTATAGTCTATGCAAATATTTACTTTCTCCCCAATGTCTTTCATTTTCCCTAGCTTTCCGGATTGGAGCCTCCGACGTGCTCTTCTCAATGTGACAGTAGGAATCAAACGGCAGTTAAGAAAGAAAAATAAAAACTATTCCACTCACTTTTAATCCCCCGTATACAACTAGCAAGTGACCTGTTGAATCGAAAAATGTGACTTAAACATTTGTGCCTTCAGTAAGGGAGTATGTCGTGCGACGACCGCGACGAGAAACTACGTAGTTCAAACTTCGTAATGAAAAGCCTATCGCAAGAACAAAACCAGCAAGTACTTCTCGGCAATTTCGACGGCGCAGCGAAAGAGAAAGTTCGTTGAGTCCGGAAAGTTTTGCAAAAGTGCACTCGCGATCAGAGTTAAGTTGGGCACGTGTCGTGTCGAACGAGACGGCCAGTGAGGTGCGTGCACCATAAGAAACCACCCCTGCGCCTGTGAAGCGGGAAAACGTCCTAAGTATTATATTTTTCCGCGCGACTGCAACTGGTTGTGGTGAAAGTTCCGTGCGCTTATCCACCAAGATCACGCGATGTGCAAAGCGAAATCAAAATTGCACATCGCTCGTCAAGGCGTGCCGGCGAAATAAAGTTGGAGGTCACTACGCTTGCATTTTTCATAAAGGCGAGTGTCGGGTGAAGAATAATCGAGAAGGAGCAGATTGACGACGACCGACGTACACGGAGGGTCCTTTTAAAAATACATGTCTCCCGTTTTTTATTTTGGCCCTGTGCCTAACTTTTGCGGCTTCGGACGCCCGGCGGCAAAAGGCCTTAAATAAGGTAATTATCGCCGGCGCGCATGCGAAAGGGATGAAATTATAGAGGCGAGGTTGAATTCGACGAGTGCGCGTAAAGGCAGGCAAATGCTCAGCGACCCGCGTCTAGTATACGACGATGTGGGCTATACGCACTCGTCGGCACACCGGATGTGATTCATTTCCCGGGCGCTGGGGGATTGTAACGTATATACATATATATACCGGACTACGAGAACGGCACCCTCGCCGAGGTTGTGCATCTCACTTGAACGTTTCGGAATGCATAATTGCAAGTTTCGATTGTAAAATTATATTCTTTTCTATGTATTTAAATGAATATAATTGTCGATTGACAAAACAGATTCATCACTATAATATAACCGTAACACTGAAGGTGAAACACTATCGAAAACAAGTTCCAAATAAATCTGCAACTTTTGAACATTTATCAAAATAATAAAATACTCTGAAGCAATATTTGCCGCTTATACTTAGCTTTAAAGCGGCAAGTTTATATAAAATGCTTCAGTCGAAAGTGCCGGCGCGCAAAAAATACTAAGGGTCACCGTTATCAGGGGGCAAACAGTATTAACGATACTGGTCTGCTTTTATCTTGAAAGAAACCGCCCTAAGCCGCCGGGACAAAACATGTTTTTCTCTAATAAAGTGTTTGGGAGATCGTGTCCCCTCAGTTGCCGGTGCAAGGGTTAAAAGTGTCATTAATATGGTGTAATAAAATGGCGTGTATCAATATGTACAATTCCTTCCCGAGAGTCTTATACACTCTCTGAGAGGGTCTTGGCGGAGACCGAAACGCAAAGTGAAAGTCAATAAAGCTTAAGAGGCAACCATTGTCCAATGAGGTGACCAGGAGGATGAAACCGAGAAAATCCTTCAAATTTTCCAAGAGACACGCACGTTTAATTCTACCTGATCTATAATATACTTATAGTAATATTTGATGTAATAGTCAAAGGTCCACTTTTACTTGACATCACTCGTTTTCAATCTTTTGTACATTGTAATCATTGCTTTCAATCGCTAACGTAATTTAATTGAATACTAACACGATAACGACTTTTTGAACTATACTTAAATCTTTTATGTACTCTTTTTTGTGCTCTGTAAATCTGAACTGTTTGAATTTAATTGCAACTTCTTCATCTTGTCTCTAGCGAAGAAACAAAACGATCGGAAGAGTTGTAATTAGTTTCTTTCATTTATTTATTTTTTATTTTACCATATGTACGGGACAAACCAATTCAAATAGTGAAGTTGGAATACTAATAAAGTAATAACATAATTTTACTATTTTTAATAATTGAAAACGATATTATGGTATTTGACTATTTCATTAAAAGCACTGTGAAATATGCCTAATATATTACTAATAAATATTGTGCTATTACTAATGGAAGATGTAAAATTGTACAAATTTGGAATCCAGATACTAAAAGCCTATTAAGAATACTGAATGAAATATTGAATTCGTCGCGTCTAGCAGACATTCATCACGAGGTAATTGACGATGAATACGGGGTGTTTAGGCGTTGTTTTGTTCTCACGATTTTCTGTAGTTCGAGTCTGATTTGAAAACTCATCGCTGTAATGACGCTAATCACGAATGTCATTTCATGCGCTATCAAGTGAGTGGCATCCCCCACAGAAGACACGGTTCGTCGCGCATGGGAATTTCACGACATATGTTTGGACAAAACCGAGGCTAATTAAAATTGACAAATAGGGTTCACGAATTTGAACGATTATTGTTGGTTATTGATAATTATATTTACTTTTGTTTTAAAAGGAAGCACAATACCCAAATGCATGCACACACTATTCGTATTTGTCAATTTAGACAAACGACAAAAACCACCAATTACCATCACTCGAGCAGTTCGATGATCTACGAGAACCAATCGGTCCCAGGGTGGTCGTGTGCGTATATATACAAGGGTCATTTTTATCGCGAACTTTTCGCGGCGTAGTCAAGCATGGGAATCTCGCGACATGTGTTATGGAAGAGCAGACAGCAAATACATTTCACCGCGGGGTCGGAGAGAGGTTAGAGGGTCGTCGTTTAGTGACGTCATCTGCTGGATCTATCCTTGTCGTGTACGACCCTGCGCCCGCGGGGTTCAAAGAGGCGCCCGAGCGATTCTGAGTCGAAACCCCCAACCCCATAGAAAGCCACGTACGCTCGCGGCTTCCCCGTGCCTTTCCATAATAGCATATTGTTGTTTCAGTGGATATAGACCGATACGAAAGAATTAATGAAAAATAGCTCAGGGCAAAAAATGCGAAATTACCGGGACTCGCTGGCAAAGGTAACCGACCGATGCTGTACTCCTTGATATGTATGTTTTGAAAGTGAGAAACAGCGAAATTCGAGGGAGAACCGCCCTCGTGGGTGTCTAATATGACTTAAATCGTCGGTGGTAATTGAGTCGTTGGCTTTGAGCCTTTCTTTACGTTTTTACGAAAATAACTTTTAACCTATGCGTGATTCTTGTAAATCATACGCTAATATTTATTTTAAGATAGTCGGCAATCGTATCTGATGATATGCTAATATTGTTGTTCATTAAGTTATGGCATTATGCGTTGGCATATATATATGTATCTGATAGACGTTTATTTATTTGATCATCAATTTTTCACAATTAAATTATTAATCCGAGATGTACAAATGGTAATGAAAAATATCTATTAATAAAATTAAAATATTGATTTTAAATCGTTTTAATACCGAATTTAAAGAGTTAGTGTTTTATTATCAATTCTACCACTTTCATAATTTCGAAACATTTATAATTTAAAAAAAAGTTGTATGGAAAAATTAAAAATTGTTAACTAATTTTTATTACATTCCATTCTTTATGCATCTTGGTTAATATTTTAGGTTACATCAAATATTAAAAACTGCAAAGCTATGGCCATTTATTACAAAAACTTTGGTGTATATAAAAGAACAACAATTAGAAGATAATATTCAATTTATCAAGTTCACTGAAGCATTGATAGCAGCGATTTTTGGCCAAATGACGCTCCTCGTGCCGCTCTCCGACAACAACCTGTATGCGAAGCACGCTGATTCGTAGTAAATTCCTCATTATTTCAAACATCTGTCGCCACTTTCTCATGGCAGAACGGAGCATTACTGAGGGGGCGAATCATTTAAACGCAATACCTAAAACCAGAGCCTATCGCTTTAGTTTAAATGCCACATGCTCTTTCTTTCACACGAGGCCAAATTGGTACTCTCGCGTCAATCGTTTGGGGAAATGTGCAATGAGCTTTTGCGGAAAATGAAAACGATCAATAATAGGAAGTCAGTATGATGGCTGATGTTTTTATATTTATATTGATTTTGTTAGATTGATCTTGTTATGTTGATCGGAACTTTCATTCTGATACTTGGCAAAGTATAGTTGTAATCGTAAGTTCATGGCAGATCGAGTTACAAGAGCGTAATTGCAATATTACTTGAGGGTGGAAAATAATTTACCACATTCTAAAAACAATGGCGAGAAGATCGTTCATCCGTGAAACGAAACAAGACTCCGGAGACATTCAAGGTTGAGTATCATTTGATGCGTCTGAAACGTGAATGGTGAATCATATTATAATATTTTTTAAATTTGTATAGAGCGTATGCGTATTTCAATGTTTAATGTGTACTTGAGAATCAGTTTGAGAACGAGCAACACACAGAAAAATCAAGAAAATTTGCTTATCATAAATGTAGTAGAATTATTTATTGATATTGTGGAATTGGAAAGTAAAGTTGAAATTATTTATGTTTATTGAAAACTCTGAATCTTATTTCGTTTTCTTATTTATCGTATCATCAATTATTATAAGAGGTAGAAGATTCTGTACTTATTTGATTCGAAATTTTTCGCTTATTTTGTCTCGAATCTTGGATATAACATTACATTACTATTACGTTCCACCCTCCATGTCTTTTTAATGAGGTTATGTCAGCTCTTGTATCAGCTACAATTGTAGCTGGTGTTTTTCTAAAACTGTGACCAGTACATAGATGAGCATTTGGTAAATTTAGAAAATTTGCCATAGTTTTAGGCATAGATCGAATCGTACGTATTCCGATAACTTACGCCTGGCATGTACAACGTATCGATTTTACGTTGCTTGAAGTGGTAAAATTGTCTTTTATTTTTTATTTTTGTATCCACATCTATAAAATCAGTTTCTACCGACGCAAAGACGTCCAAAAAAATGACTTTTACGGTATATGATATCAAAAAATAATTTTTTATGAAATATAGGATATATATCAAATATAATTTATTTAAAAGCGGTTTGTTTAGACTTAAATCAAAATTGTTGTAAATGCAAACATTTTTTATCCTTGAACACGACACGATTGCTTTTGAAACAATAAAAGTTTCCATTGTGAAGCCACCTTTATTTGCAATTCACTTTCAATATTTATCATTTATTTTGCCGTTTTCCGCCGAGAGAAATCGATTGTTTTCATTGCATTATGTACATTATTCACACAGACATATTAATATTTAATTTTTGTGTTTAGTTATATGATTTCATTCTTCTTAATTTTTAATGATGGACCTTTTAAAGAATTGTGAAAAGTTCTTGATTCATTTGATTTTTTTATGAAGAAATTCTCTGTTTCTCTTCTTTTATAAAAATTCTTTTCAGATGCTAAAATTTTAACATTTTTATGGTTAAAGTTGTGTGATATGTTTATAGGGTATAAAGCGAGTATTTATTTTTTCGTCCAAATTACAAAGTCTTCTTTGAAAATCGTTGTCTATGCTTGAATCTTATTCGATTTTTTTACGACATCCAATGATAATAAAATGTGATCATTTGGGATTGAATATCTACGATCCATAAGAATCAATCAATATGATATTTAACTTTTATAATATTGGATGGAATTTTATTTTAATGAGATTAGAAAATTTATTAACAAAAAAAAAAAATTATTATTTGAAAATAGTTCTAGATAAAGTATATACCCTAACAGCACCGAACCTTATGACAAGGCTAAGTAGTAATGTTGCTATAAGGTTCGGTGCTGTTATATATTAAATTATATAATATAATTTTTTGAAGTACTAACATCATGGCGGAAACGTGAAACTAGTTTTTTAATTTTTTAATCTTTATCTACCGACTGAACTAACATTACTATGTTCTAAATTCAAAGTGCATAAATATATATATATATATATATATATATAGGACGTTGACGTACGAAAATTCTGAAAAAATAATGGGGGTTGTAAAAATCATGAGACACATTCAAGGGACACAGTTCTTGACAGTAATATTTGTTGATGCAAGCTATTATGTCTGTTTACTTTGAAACAATATGCTAAGTCTATTTTTATTTGCCTGCCCAAGCAGCAAATCAGGTCGAAATTACGTCTTTTCGACCTGATTTGCTGTTTGGGTGATACAACATATCATTGATCTTTCATAGTAATAACACTAAACTCTTTCAGGAATGACTTATGGTTTAAATTGCTTCAGTCATATTGGCGGATTTAAGTTGCGGTTTTGGAACTGACGGTCATCGAAAACGCGGCCACGTTCTAGTACACGGATATTACTTACACCAGCGTACGGTTCGCACACGTTAATCCAGCTGGAGCTCCGAGCCAATGCCCAGTAATATTTTCCGGCTATAACGACACCCAATCAAAGCAGGTATCCACGAGATGGCTGCCCACCCCAGAACCGGAACAAAGGTAAAGAACGAAAATCCATGCTCCTTTACACTTTGCGGCGTAGACGCGATCGCCACGGGTGGTTGGCGTCATGCTTCCGGGCGATTTTTTTACGCGCGACTCTTTTTATATTCATTCATAAACAGCTTTTTATGCTTGTCGTGTCATATTTGGAAAACTGTCTGTGATAATGACAAAATCGAGCACTGGGTTCGCGGATCAATGAATATTGAATTTGCGAACTTTGCTTAGTGGATAATCCAGAGTGGGCAAATGAGAAAGTTATCCAACCTATCTAATAAACATCCACACATTTGATAATATTTTTAAAATGTTTATGATGTTCATAATAATTATATGTAAATTTAATTTTCCGAAACCAAAAATACAGAATTTGTTCAAATCTAACATTTTCAGCCTACGTCCGATCAATTTTTTTATTTTAAATGTATATAATCTGCTGCAAAACTGTATGTATAAAGTCGTTTGTACGTAACCATAACAAAGAGTTCATGAGACGATTAGGTTCGAATAGTTTGGAATATTATAAAGTTAAAAAATGATTTTTATAATTTTATATTGAAAATAATTATTGTTGTTAATCTTTTTATCATAATTACTGTAAGAGATTAGTTTCATAATGTTTGTTTATATCATCTACATCAATAGTGTAGAAATGTAATATTATATATACACACGTGCGCCCATGCACACACACACACACACACACATGCGCACGAGTTCATATATATATACAAGTAAATATAGAATAAGAAAAATCGCTCAATTAAATTTGCATTGAAATTTAACAACAATTGTGTTCTGCAAATCATTATTGTACCGATCACGTAGGCAATAATTAATTCCAGCTTGTATGTTATTGAAATGCTTGTATGAAGTTGACATATTGATTTAGTAATTTGAATAAAGTAATTAATACTTGTGTTATGAATGAGATGTCAGAAATAAACAATATTTCCCTGCCCATTTAAATATAGTGTGTATGTAATAAATTAAATTGGAAGATTCTTGAATTATTTTACCCTCACTCCGAATATCATTAAGAAAATTCTTTGCTAAATGCATTTCTCTTAAACAACCCATTTTTTCTCGGTGTCAAAACATGGCCCAGGCGTCGAGTAGACGACCACCCGTATTTTATGGTCTACTTTACGTTATAAAGTTAACAGCACGCGCACCTTCCAAACGATTCCGGAAACGTAGTACCCAGGAAAAGTAACCTTTGAAATACCGACAGGACTAATCCACGTCAAGGGCCATTATGTCAGGATCGGTGTTAAGCAGATTGAGACAATTTCATAAAACAAAAAATCCCGTATCTCTAAAGCTATTCTGTTTACGTAAGTCTTCACTTTGTGCATTACCACTTGGACGCCGCCGGCATGGGTCCAATAAATCAGGGTTATGTTCTGAAAGTTTCTATGATTTTGAATCGCACCAGGCAAAGACATAATTTACTTTGAAATGCAACCGGCGACATAGCCGAAGAGAAATTATTGACGTAATATGCTTTGATAGATTTTATGTGATGTATATAGGTTTCTAATATTAATTCTTTATTAATTTGAGAATAAACTGTACGGTATTTTAGCAATAATACGATAGATTTAATTAAATGTCAATAATTGTATCTTTGTATAAATGAAATTTTCTTTGATAATTACATCAAGTTTGGCCAATCCCTAACTAAGTTGGAAAGACGGTTTACAATGCTTAGTACCTTTGTTTGTGCGCGATTCGATGAATTTTTTACATTGAATGGACATTTTTAAGAATTACAACTCACTCGATCTTAAAAAATTACGACTAAAATCATGTTGACACTGTCACAATAATTGAAAATCTTACACTTAGGATGTACACTGCTGTGTGTATACTACTACGTAACCATTGCGAAAGACACATTAGTGCTTGGTATTGTCAACATTTAAAGCTTCGAAATGATTTGTTCGATATTTTTCGATATTGGTAATAGAAACGTTTGTAATATAAGATATTTTACTCCATGAAGTGTTGGCAAACAAATACTCACTTGACGAACCTTGCGACTTTGGTAGCGAAACCGTGAAATGACCCAGTCTATTCTGAGTTGGCTCCGGTTGTTTCTTCATCATGGTAAATAAACACTGCTTTTCCTGCTTATGGTTTTGCAGAGTGCACTAATCACAGAACTAAGTTTTATAAAGCGATAACGGAACTTTCTGCTGGGCAAAAATATGTTACCGATCACATCGATGGAAATCATCAATTTCGACACATTCAACTTTTCGGTTGGAATCACAGTACGTTTTCCTCGTCGACGACTTTTGGACGCTGACTTGACAATGAATTCTAACTGATAGTTATTCTCGTTCGGGACTTTTTGATGCATCCCTCCTCGTTGCCTTTGAGAGAAGCATTCATCCGGATTGGCTGGAGAATTTCCCTACCCTAGAAAAAGGGCGTTCCTACTCCAACGCGACTAGGGTACAACCTCTCGGTTGTCGGCGGGGTTGAACTGATACCCCTCGACGTGAAATCCTGTCGCGCTCACCTACCTTGTTCCATTCATCGCTCAGGCTGGCAAAAACGAAAACTTACCCCGACTCGTCAGCGTCACTGGCGATGCTCCATTATGCGTAGTATATTAAGCGAGTCCTTTCCGGCTGACACAAGTTCAACCCCTTCCTTCTGTTACCACTGACGTTAATGCGATTTTGAACCACGCAATGGTCCCTAGTGATGCATCGACTGGGCACATTTGACTAATGAATTGCTCTCGATGTTGAGGAGATAAAATCGACATGTTGGCCGATGAAATCCGAAACCAGTTTGACGCTCTAACGTTTAACTTGAAGAACAATTGTTAATCGCATAAAAGAAAGAACATTACGATAAGTAATGACGGATTGAATTAATTAAAATTATTTTATAATTTGATAATAAATAAATAGTTCAAAATGTGGCATGGTATATTATATATCATCATTCTTTATACTTTTATATATAAGTGTAGGACTTATATATACATTATAATATTAATAAGTATTCTCATAATAAGTGCGAATACTAGTCGCGTCGAGCCGAAACTGACCGTGTTTACATAATCATCAAAATAACCTATAATTACATTTTAACTGCCTAATATTTAGTCGGTTCAAGTACATACAAATAGTCAAATTATTACCGATATTCGCTGAAAGTAATACATATTTAGGCCACAATAACCCATTTTTAATACATTCAAGCAATGTATTTACAAGAATGCGTAAAATTTTTTTGCTGAATTTCGTACGTACGTGATCAAATATACTGAAAAATTTATTCATTTAACTGGCGATTTAGTCAAATTAAATAATTGTTCTTGTAAAATAATTACATATATATTAAATTGACAACCTATATGAAGTAAAAATAACTAAATATTTAGTGTATTCAATTACACTAAATTAAAAGAAAAGATATAAGTAATTAAAAATCTACCTCCCCCCCCCCCCTCTCTCTTTCCTATTTATATATTAGGGAGGCCCTTAAAAAGGGTATGGTCGAATTTTATTCTCGGATAGCCCTAAATCGGCTTCAAATAATTAAAAAATAATCCCTGGGTTTTTTCAGGATTTTATCTGTACTCTAACCCATTGCGCAAGCGCCTACAAGTTAACGTTGTTTTTAAATAAGAAAATCATTTTTTTTTTTTAGTTATTCCATTGACATTTCCAGCAAAACCAGTCTAAAAATCCATTGAGTGATATATCTTTTGTAATATTTGTAATATCATATTCCGAGTTTTTCATTACGAAATTTTCAATGTAAATTTTCATGTTATTTTTGAAATTCACTGACAATGTCAATAATAAAATTGACGATTTTGCAAAGTTGTCATTGAAAATATCGGAAGTAAAAATATCGGGAATAGGTTAAGATATTTTTCGAAGCTTATTGCTCGAAACAGAATGACAAATTGATCGAAAATCATAAAATTAATTATAAAATTAATCGAAATTTAATTTTTTTCTCAATTAACTGTTTTTGCAATATTTAGATGATATATTTTCAAATGGCTATTACAGTTCCATTTTTACACATATGGACGAAGGTAAAACTAGTTTATACATATGTGCAAAAATGTTATGAAGGGAGAGATCCCTGTACTACCTATCAAACTCTAATAGTCATTTGAAAATATAACATCTAAATATGAATCAACATTATTTAAGTAAGGGCTTAAAAGAGACACTCCATGTCAATTGTCAATAATATACTCAAGATGTAAATTATACTATCTTTTTCAATGTTGACTATATCTAACTTTGTAATTGGCGACAGTTCTTTGTACTAGTCTTAAGGTGTCTAGTATTTATATGGTCATTGCTATCGTGCGTCAGAACGACAGATGATTACTTCTACTGATCGCAAGTACGAAGGTAAAATATCACTTTATGGCAATGTCTGCGTTGAGCTTATTCTAAAATTGGATAACTTTGGGAATATTCGTATTGTAATCGGTGTAATATTTAACAAACGATACTATAAATTACATATCGTGTAATGCAAACAACATTCTACCCCGAATAGTACAGTTCTATTGACTGGAATTCACTAGCGTCCCATTAGCTTTGTTCATTTGTCAATAACTAAATTGCTCCGAGTCGTTCCAGTTTCAATACAGATGTACATATTACATTAGCAACCTAACTTAATCTTTGATTTAGAGCGATTTGGAGCGAGTTCGAGACGCTCCTATAATGCAAAACAAACAATGCTATTGAATAAATGGTATGCGTATTTGTCGAACGACCCTTCTTTGTCTCAACATCAGTGCCCAATGATTTCTTCATAATAAAAATAATCGGATTATAACATTGGGGGATAGTCCGGGATTGGATGCATGTCGTAAAAAAAATTGTTGGGTTTTAAGAAGAAATTGAGCGAAATGTCGTTGAAAAATTATGTTATGAGTAAGGATAGAAGAGGAGAGATCGAGAAGAGATTGAATGATTTTTTGATATATATTGAAAAGATGAATAATAAGCTATAGATTTATTGAAATTGGCGGTGCAATCGCTGCAAAAAATAATAAAGAAAATGTAACAAATTTATGTGTTCAGTAAAGTTAAAGTCAAGAAAGTGAGAAAATCGGCACGCGACTATACGGTAGTTGAACGGAAAGAATTGTTGACATTGAAAGGGCAATCAACAACCGAGATGAAGATGGAATAATTAAGTCGTTTGATGATGATGAATGCAGAATAAGTGTGGGTTTTTTTTTAGAAGACGCACTGACTGGCGATATGGAGAATAGTATTCGTGTATCATTAATAGACGGCTGATCATTCAAAATTATGCAATCTCAAGCGAAACATCTGAAGCATGAAAACGGCGATATTGAAGTTGATAAAACGGAAGCAGTGTTACAACACGATTTATTTTAAAAATTATTAAAAATTGCAATACTTGTATTTTGGAAGGAAAAAAGGCAGGTAGACAAATAGGAAGACATATGTTGTACGTAATTTTGAAAAGACAGTATGTCTCTTTATATGTTTATTTTGACCATTTAGGTCATATACCCTCCGACGAAGGAAATTTATTGTCATATTATTTGTAATGATTCAAACTTTTCCCATGTTCATATGGCTATACACTGAGACAAATAATCTGCAGTATGGGCAAAAAATATTCTGTTACACATTTCGATTCGCTACGTTATGTTGCAATCGCTAGTATATTTGGTAAAATAAATGATATCTGTAAAATTTGAAGATATATTTCTGTGCATGTTATAATTATAATTTGCGCTTATGGGAAAAATAATCTGTTAAATTTACCGATTTTTTTTTGTTCGACACTCTACAGACGCACATCAACGATGTTTATGAAGGAAGTTTTATGTATGATAAAGACTCAGGACTATAATGGTGACGAGTAATAGCGTCGGATGAAGTCATGTTATATACGCTGTTCGATAATTATGAATATACGAAAATAACAGGTTATGATAGATAATGGACTGGAGATGATGGTGATGTCGAGAATTAATTCATGACGGGTGATAGAGACCAGCTAAAAAGATATTTGGTAATCCGTGATTAGTAATTTCAAATCGCGGACCTGACACTACGTCTGATGGATTCGATAAGTATTATAAAGATGAAAGCATTTTATCTATACGCACCACCGGAGGTCGCACGGGTGAAGTCCTTAGTTTCTGTTGCTAAAATTTATATATTTTATAGTCTAAGCAATGTCTGGAAGTATACAATTTCTCAACATGTACATTTTTTGTCATTTCTTAAATGACGGGAATTCAACAAAAAAGTATAACATCGCCTTATATTTTATATATATATTATATACTTATAGTCATTAAAATCAAGAAGTAACTTTGAAAATTTGCACAAGTTGTATCATGATGAAATATCCAGTTTCAGCATTCGAATAATAAATCGAGTAATAAACATATAATAATTTTATTTTAATTTGAATTGGATTCAAAATTTAATACCTTTCAAATCTGATTGAGATTTTATAATTGCATCGATTTCAATAACTTTTGATTTCCTCCACATCTCATTGTTTTTTCGGTGAAAGGAGCGTTAAATTTTTTACTCATTGCACTTGTTTTCGACGCATATAAAAAATGTTATAAATGCGAAAATGAACTATGAAATTTGAGAAATTAATTCTTTCAAAATCTTGATAAACCATGAACTTTGAAATGTTAACTTTTTTGAAAAATGTAACTTTTAATGCATTCATACATTGTAACGCAATAGTAGCTACATTGTACTATAATCTATATTCAATTTTTATGCTCGTATTATTGAACTCGACAGAAACGTCATCGAACAAAAAATAGTTGAAACCGAACCCTAAGGTCATTATCGACCCTCCGCGAGTATTCAATTAAAATTTTCTCGTCCAATTGTTGCCATTAGTTTTGGAAACCCCTCATGAATGAAGATCGGAGCCTTCACTTTTAGTGTTTCATCCTAGACACAAAGGGGGGTTGCGCATCTATGGTGAACTTTCACACGGCACGGAACCGCAGGAAGTACCGCTCAAATTTAGACTTCGCTTTCTCTACGAGATCGCTTAAAACACCGCGTAGAAAACAAAATTTACCTCCGCCCGAATCCTCCCGTCCATTCTGGGGAATTGGGAAGACCGTTGTGATTCGCCGGTGCGTGGCGAGTACGAATTCAGGTATAGAGATTCCTGCGATCATCTCGGCTCTTAGCCATGGTCTATTCATTAGGGTGAATAGAATTGAGCGCGCGTAGTAGCTTCTGCAAGCACAATGGCGCCTGGCGATATACCGTGCAGGCAGATGTGCATATTTCTGACTCCCTGACTCCATCTTGAATTATCTGATGTTTGATCCCTCATGTGCCTTGCGCTCTCGCGTGCAATGCTTACACATCTGACGATGTTTGCGCACAAAGTCGGAGTCACGTGGAAATTCGGCTATCCGTTAAACATGTCGAAAATTGCTTAAGACCAATTAAGACCAAGCTTAATTCAAATAGTTATACATATCATATGTTGTTTGCGAAAAACAGTATAAAATCATTTTAGAATAAATATTGCAATCAAAATATAATAAAGACCTTTCACAACATTTATAACATTACAATCATCATCAAAAAAATCATCTTAGGTTCTAATAGTTTATGAAATCTTGTAAGACTGAATGCTATTTATGAACTACATTTTAAGTGAGCCAAAGGTTTATTGATAAATTTTTCAGTAGTATCGGTTAAACTGAACTTCAAATAATATCGCAGGCAGTGCAGTATATTGTCGTAATAATTGAACAACATTAACTTTCAACGAATGCTTTCATTCGAAATGCGTATATCCCTATAATTCAAAAATACATGCCATGGGTATGCCGGCAATATAGGAGTCCACGGTGCATTATGAGAAAATTTAGTGCGACCACCAATCAACCACTTGAAGATATGAAAAAACGATGCCCAGACTAAAAGTCTCTTCTATTTCGTCATCTTCTTTTTCTTTTTAAAGAAAATGCGCTATCCTTCTTGATGCACCCCCCAGCGCAACCTCGGGAAACATGAATTCGATCCTGCCTTTCCTCCTCTTATGTTCGACGAACCGTGACCGGCGCACAGCGATTTGGCTTTGGCGCAATATGTCGACAAGATTATCCACGTAACTATCCGAAAAATCTGCGATCTCTTTCTCGCAGGATAACAAAGACGGTTTCTATTCACGAGCGGTTATAAAAGCAAAAGCTACAAACGGCCGTGCTCGGATATTTGAGATTTCACATTGTCCTAGTTTACAGCGTGATTTTTAAGCCATTTTTTTAAATACACTATTGAACGTATTGAAGTCTTCCTTTCAGCGCGTCTTTTATTTTACATCTTAAACAGACGAGATACAAATCTGCTTTACTTTTGACCGAACTCGAGTACACTGTTCTAGCTTTGAAACTTTAGACTTTAGAATACTATTGTTTTGGGCGATTATGCATTATATTGTTGCCTTCGAAAATGTGCATAATGTGCGCTTTCAATATTCGAAATGTTGAAATATCAGAAATTTCAATTTTTTTTATCGGTTCGGAATCTCTTAGTGTACTTTTTTTTTAAAGGGTAATTCCAGGAAAGTTTTATGTCAGTAAATTCCTTTGTCTATATTTCATTCTGAAGATACGAGATTTTATAGGCGCCTACTTTTTTCGGTCATTCAATTTTTGCAATTTACTGTCATATTTTTTAGAGTACAATTTAAATTCTCTCTGAATAATGTATAAGGATACGGTTAGTTATCAATTCTTAAACATTGTCGAAAATAACTTTTAAGTACATTAAAAAGTTTTATGATATTCTATGATATATAAATCTCTTGCATATAAGTTACTCGAATAAATTTTGTAAAGTATTTCATGGAGAAACGGAACCAACAGTCATTTATATCAGCTTTCAATTTCATCGTGTATCCGTGGATTTCAGTAAATCAACCTAAAATATCAGCGATTCCTTCCATCACATTTTGACAATACCAGATCCCTTTTCAGACTCGCTGTCGTGTGTGCAGAGCCGATGCAGTCCGTATGGAAGCGAGCATGCACGTATCGAGGGATTTGTTCATTCTACGTGAGGATAGAGATTCGAGTCGCTTTGTCAAGAAGGCAAATGCACCTAAACGGCTGTAATGGGACCAGAGAATCAAAATACAATTGTCCGCCAATAGAGAGCGCAAATCTGTCTATCGAAATGGCAATATAATGCGAGTCATGGATTGTGCTTTAGCTGAGGTCTTCTTCATCACAAAAGGGATGATGTTGTTTCAGGGCAACGATTTTTCGGTTTACATTTGGTTCGTATTTTTCTTTCTACGGTGAAAAGTCGCTAAATCAAAACGTTTACTATCCAAATGTGTTTTTAAAGAAAATTAAGAACATTGTTGTATTGAATCGTAATTTCCAATGTATTTATTGATGGATTCATTTCCTTTTATAATTAGATGACGCGTAAAAGTGTTTCATATTTTTCTATTTCTTTTTTGTAAAAATACTTTGACTCAAATCGTAGTTTGGATCGAAGTATTGGATTTGGTTGTTTACAATAAATGACTATGTGATCTCTATCGTATGTGACTAAGTTCAATACTTCGGTCTAGCATGCGTTGTGAGGAACAAGTTTTAAAAATTGTCATTACTTCGACTCATACCCTAGGTCGGATCAGAAATTCGTCGCACTCGATAAAGATTTTGTAAAGAAATACAATTACATTTTATTGAAATTGCACTTCTTTGATGAATAATTTTAATTATTCACTAAAAAATAATATTCCAAGAAGTAACATTTTTTTAAAGTATCGATAATAATGATTTTAGGTTAGTAACTAGATAATTTTCGTCCAGTTTCACATCAACACATCTGACAGGTATTATTCAGTTGCAGATAAAAATAAAGTCTATTTTCGTTTGTAAGTATATCAAAAGCCTTTATTATTGTCTTGTACATAGTAGCACTTTTTCGCACGTAAGTAATTCGACTAGGGTATTTAATGGATTTTGCAGATTGTTACAATGATAATCTCCAAACTTGTCGGCTCTTTTCGAGCGGACGAACAATCGTAGTATATACTTAGTAGGCATATTAGTGCAAAGCTGGCTTGTGCTTAATAATAGGGTCAGTGTACTCTCTTCGTTCTCCTATAATACCGAGAACCGGGTGCAAATCCGATATTTCGACAGTGTCACCTAACATCGTTACTACCTCGGATTTTCCTCATCGTCGTTTCGCGATTTCGTCTTTACATATATGCAATGAATCGACTGACTGCCTACGAGGACTGCATCTTTAGCGAGGGTACGACGAAGAAAAAAAGGGGAGAAAAAATTAAAATGGAACCAAGTAGAAATGGGTGTCGGAAAATAAATAAACCCGGATACCGATGCTTAGTGCTAGAACTTAAGTCTGCACAGAAAAAACGAATGAGGGAATCTGAAGAGTTCAGGTATGGATTTTGCGCTTCTAATGTCGCCGCTATCTTGCCCAACATCAATGACGATCGTATTAGCCAATTGTGCTTCTTGGTAATCCTAAAGTTTCCATTCATTGTTTGGGCCTTGTTTTACCAATAGTGCATTTAATGAGGTTCCGACATTACAATGGTGGAACTCCCGCGTCACCCAGGCGCCCTTAAGCTGGGGACATTGGCCACTCGCTTTTTGTACGTATCCTCAACTTTACTCTTGCAATCTCCTCGCAGTCATTCGAGATAGCCACTCAATTCAGTGGATTAGCAAATTTTCAAATATTTTATAAATAACGATGGAATCGATTTTTCCTTACTGAAATACGGATTCAAAATTTGTTTAAATTTATGTACATGCAGTGTAATCATGCAGAAATATTTATTCAGTAATTAATATGTATTAGAAAAATGAATACATTTTAAATTAGTTCAAAGCATTTACTTACGAAAACAAACTCTGACCTAAGAGACAGGATTTCTTAAAATTACTTTATGCTTAAAAATTGATGAATTGTAAGATTTCATAAAAAAAAACAAATAAATGTTAATGTTTCTCATATCAGGTAAATGAGCAAAATAAAGTCCACCCTTGAATGGGGCGGACAAAACTTGTCAACAAATTCATCAAAATTCAGATTTCCCGCCTTTTGGGCACCGTGTGTTTCGGCTGAATAGAAACTTTCGTTTCTTTCTTCTAAATATCTTTCAACGTCGACTCCAATATCTTTCGGATCTCGCTATCTTATTTCTACGAAGAATGAAAAGATCACTTTTTTCTCTAGTTGGAAATTGTACCTGCACTTGCGGATAAATGAGGGAAGGAGAACGGACGAGTGAAAAAGTGAGCGAGCGATCGGACCGTCATCGCTATAAGGCACAGAGAGGGGCATCAGGGGTGTCACAAAGTATAAATCCTTCCTCTCGCCCCTTGTAAGCATTGTAAGCCGAATACCGCGCGTTTAACGCCCCGCGCGCTGGGCGGCGGTGGCGACGGCGACGGCGGCGACGACGGCGGCGACAACGGCTTTCCGGAATGAGTATCGGTAAAGAAACCAGGGGGCTCGCGTCTTTGTCGTATTTCCGATCGGCGAGTAAGATCTTGCAAAATTAGGTTGACATTTTTGTCGGGTATAGCGTTTTCTCTGCATCTCTCTCTCTTACTCACTCTCCTTTAGACGTCCATCAACGATTTAGGACGAGTGAAAAAGCTATGGTGAATCCTGAGTCCGAGAGGAGTCGCGGTAATCCCATGGCTATCATGCGCTTCGCTTGTCGAACACTATGGTACGCCGCTCCGTCAAGCTCGGAATTGAAAATAAGGCCCGCCAAAACGTGATGGACGAGGAAGAGGGGTTTCTTCAAGTCCCGAAGTAATGGAGGATAAGCCAGGCTTCGAAGTGACTCTGGAAGAGAGACGAGTCGCATTCTCTCTTTTCTTCTTCCGTTTTCCGTCTTCCTTTCTATCAGCTCCAACGAACTTCGCAATATTCCATTTTTATCTTTCGTGAGTCCATTTTCATTTTGCCGCCTTCATCTGGACCCCGCTTTTTGTGGAAGGTACTTCTATTTTCACAATACCTCAGACGATGGAAGTTCGCGTATTTGGTTTTCACAAGGTTTAAAGCAGAATGACTCTTTTACATATATTCATTACTTTTTCGACTAAAATAATACTATAGTTCTTTATATGGTTTTTTTACCTATATCATGAAAGAATATTACTTTTAAGGCGGTATAGGAAATTCTGTTTCACTTACCCCATCTAGAAACGGATGTGAACAAAATCGCGTGCATTGTTTGATAAAATACTGCACGTATTAGCACGTGAGGGAATGCGATCTAGTGAAGCGAGTGCACTATAAAATAAAGTCTTAATTGATCTATACAATCTCGACAAATATAACTGATTTGAAGGTGTAGCCAAAAACAATAACGATCAATTTAAGGCGGACCTTAAATTTCAGCGCATATCGATTTCTGGGCTGAAATTGAATTCTTGTTTAACATTGAAATCGTTATAATAAAATATTCATTATATTTGTTATTCAGAATATCTTATACGAATGTATAGTAAGTTGAACTTTACACTGAAAAAATGGTACAATTTATTTGGAATGTGTGAACCAAATAAATATAAGCCAATGTTTGTTGTCACATTGCGTCAGCGTAGTCTAACCAAAGGGACTTAAATACGTAATCGTATACTTAAAAACTAGTACTTTCCAAAGGATCAATCGGCAGCTTGAAACAAGATTGAATGGAGTACATCAGCTCGAGCAGGGCCTCGATTGATCGATCGAACACTTGGGCAGTAAAATAAACGCCATCGATTCTTAAATGTTTGCAAAGTTGGCTTTATCAAATGATAAATCAAGGCACCCTTCTATATCTCCCTTTATTATATTCAATACCGTTTCACTTCCTTCGGAATCAGTGATATCACGAGATCAAAATTCCCATGTCAAATAATCAAGTAATCTATCGTACATAATTTAAGATAAATCTTTTTTTTTTTTTAACGAATTGTACAGAATCATTTTAAATGCAGCAATTTATCATAGTGTATTGTATACCATTTTAATTAGGAACAACATTTGACCTTAGTAAAAGATAAAATCGCAGCTCCTTTCTCAGCCAATAAAAAAAAAAAAAAAAAACATGAAATTCAAGCGTCGTCATACAAGAAGTCGGCTTTGTCGCGCAGAATCGAAGAAACCGTCGGAGTCTTGCCCGAGCTCAGTTCCCACCGTCGAGTAGGCACTCCTTGAGGAGAAGCTGTCTTTTCTTCTACTTCATTCTCTTCGTCTTGTTAACGAAGAGCTCAGTCTTTCGGGTTCTCGACTAGGTGAATGCGTAACCGGAGGCCGGATGTCTCCGCCCAGGATGGATGTCTTGCAAGGTTCTTCAAGGAGTTTCGTATCCCTTATATTTCTTCAACCCCTGAGGTGCAGCGCGGCTCTGATTTCTGATCTGCTGGCCGGTGCAGCTACTTGTCATCGCGGAACACACACGCCTCGATATACTGCTTGTGTCTTTTAGCGAATAGTTCGTTACATTTTTTCCATTTTGTCGTCTACTGGATTTTAACCGACGACCGGCTGATTTTCATAACACTGAACTTCCGGCCGACTAACGGACATTTAACGTGTCATCATGCCGCGAATGTCGTTGTCACCGAAGCGCGTTGCCATCGCATTCAAATGACATCAGAAGCAGATGTTATCTGCGATTTAAAAAATGTTCATTATATTCGCCGGTAGCGAACTAGCTTATACGTGAAACGAAATATAATTCGTCGAACGCGTGCAGAGCGCTCGTTTAAAATCAGAAAACACGAACGTTGCTTTTGCGATGGCAGCGCGCGTGCTTCCTATTATACGACTGGAAGTATCAGGTAATCTATTATAAGAAATCATGTACATGGCCCCCAATGCTCGAGAAAATTGATGGATTTATTACAGTGTTGATAAAATTTAAGATATTATCGACGTTAACATTTTTTTGCAATCGAATTTTATAGGGTATATATGTACAAAATAGAAAAACACGGCTGAAAATGCTGTCAACCATACTTATATTGGGCATGTCCTTAGATCACTAATAAAAATAAATGTGAATAGAAAAGTCGATAACTAATTTTCAAAAATGATAACATTATCATTTCCTTGTTAACTCTTTACTTTTTTAATATCTGGATTATTTTGCTAAAATATTTTGAAATTTCTGATAGGTGGCTAGAGTTTTTTTTTATATATTCGACCATTCAATAAATACTATTATTTCCCCTGCGATTGATCAGGGTATTCGATAAGGTCAATTGATGAACCCTTAGGAATTACCCTCTCGAATCCAGTCATATGGAAAAATTACATTTTCGAGAATCTGTGAAGAGGTTATCGTAATATACCCATAATAATTCAAACGTATGTGTATAAACATTCTCTAGGGTACAAACTGGTACGACATTACATAAATTGGAATGAAATATTTGAATTTTAAAACAATCACAACTGAAAGAATAGATATAATTTTGTTAATTCCTGCCAAGATTCAACTCAAAGACGTCAACGTGAGCTCAACATTTGTTTTGAGAATTAAACTGAACCGAAATCTATAAAATGTTCTTGGTTTTTTTTTTGTCTGCGTTAAATTATACTCAAATAAATGATTTGTATCGTAGATATTTTAAACAAATACAACTTTTTGATATAAATATGTAATAACAAACAATTATTTTTCTCATTGTTGAAAGTCATTTGATGTGTGACTGATCGAAAGTTTATGTTTCTATTTCTATCAGCAGATACTATTTAAATCATGAGTTAGGTATATACTCGTAGATATGCTCGATGCAAGAATAACGCGAATGATAAATTTGTCAAGTAATATACATATTACTATAATTACATTATAAACAAGTGGATATAATGTAATTCATTGTGTTTTCAAGTATGACGAGAATTCGTGCGCTCAATATTAAATTAAAAGCCAACAGTTAAAAATATGATTATTCATAATTCTCCACGGGAAAATATTTTCTTCTTTCGTACGAAACACAATTAAAAAGATCTAATGGATTCATATATGGAAAATTGATCATCGACTAATTTTTCATTTTTTCGTTCTCAACTGCGAGATAATAGTTAGTGAAAAAGTATCTTATTTCATCGCAATACTCTGGAGGACTCCACCCCTCGGTAAGTTTCACTTCCTTCGGAATCAGCGAGATCACGAGATCAAAATTCCCATGTCAAATTACACTGACGTGGAGATGAGAACGTTCTCATACTCCTAAAACTCGCATATGGTGAAAAGCGTGGTTGATCGAGACGCACCCGCTTTATGCCCCTTGTATGCAGGTACGTATAAATGCGTTCTTCGCAAAGGTGGAAAGTAGACTCGTAGCTGAGTAGATGATACGTTGTCCGATATTGACGCGACCATATGCTCGCGAGTTCCCATGTTACACCCTCGCATGAAATCGTACATCGATATATAGGTATATACATTTTCGTGCGGTAGCAACAGGTTGTTTGTTATAGACTGGCGGACCCTCGCTCTAATGACCTTTAGCGGAGATAATGAAACAACTATGGATCAAAAAAACGTGTGTACTCAATTAATAATCTCGTAAAGTGGTTTTTCTTATAAATGGATTTCTACATTGTTAGGCGATATGAAAAATGTTCCATGAACTGTGGACAAGTGGGTTTTGTATATATACTTACTTATCGAGCATTGGAGTTACAAATATATAATAATAATAATAATAATAATAATAATCGTCTTTATTGCACAAAACTTATCTGTACAATGGGCGAGACACAGCATAATGCTGTTTTACAGCCTCCTTATGTATTTTTTATATCAGAAATTTTACTAAATCCTAATAACAACAAAATCTAATAAAATATTTTTATATTGTATAAGACTAAAATTTATTATATATATATATTATAATTATTATTTATTATAATTATATATATACATATATTATATATACTTTTAGTAATATTAAGGTTATAGGGAGATTTTATTTTCACGACGACGAGTTTTAAAATTTTCAACCCTTCGTTAAAAGGATTGATTAAAAATATCCTAATTTTAAAGAATTTAAATAAATGTACTTGTTTCTGAACATTTACATTTTTGTTTAATCGAGCTTTCAATGATTATATTTATTACAAACAAAATATTATGGGTCATTATTGCATATAAAATATTTGAAGTCCTACAGTTTTACTTCAACAATTGTAGCTATTACTATCTGAATATTGAAAGAACAGACTCTGTATATATTTTTCTCAATCTAGACATTTCAAGTGAACTTACCGAATGTTTTGATAGTGTCTTACATAGTTGTGCTTTACATAATTATGTTAATCGTGTAAGATCTTTAACATAATTGTCTTAAAATTGTAAATCACAGATTTCAGAAAGTTTATTATCTTTGGATGTTACGTGTAAAGTCGATAATAGGTATCCTGTAATAGATATTCAATTGACAAGATTTAGATATTAACTACAATAATATATCCATTTTCTTAAGTCTAAAATTTGTTGATTTAAAATATTAAAAAGATTAAATCATTTTAAATCTTTAAAACTGAAATAAACGCCTGAATGTTTGCTGAATTGCAGGGAACAAAAAAGAAGTCCTTTTCGTTTTTAGCACGAAAGTGATTCTAATTTGTTTTGACCTGCAGGTGAGGTAAGTTATGTGGATTATCTGTTACACTAAGAAATAGAGATATTCCCTTTGGAGGTGCGCGGCTGTTTTCATCATCGAGAAAACTATTTTCGGAAAAGTTTTTCTCGGCTCCTGAGCAAATATTATGTATTCGGATTGTGACAGGAAGTCGATATAACGCTAGAGTAAATTTCCACGTATATAGATCATGCCGAGTACAAGTTTTCCGTCGGCTCTTTCCCATTGTCAATGGAGCAAAAATGGTACCATAGTTGAACAGATCTAGATCTTATAATGCCTATATAAATAATTTTGATTATTGAAAATCTATTTTGATCTTGTACAAAACCGTATTTACTCGGGCATAATTGTGTATTTGTTTAAAAATATATTGTTATATTTACAATTGTTATATTACAATACAATATTATAAATTGTATTAAATTCAATTTGTATTCATCTGAAGTATGTCATGTATCAATAAAGTATAATCGATAGGTAAAAATCACAAATCGGTGCAGAAAAAGGTAAATAATAAGATTCTTTATATGACGATAGCATTAGATTATTTTTCAGGATTTACAAAGAATAAGATAGTAAGTTTGAATTTCCTTTACTGGATTTTTTAGAAAGAAAACTGACCTGTTCAAAACGATCTAACTTATCTTGTTCAATAATTGTTAACTCAGTCACATTGCACTTATTTTATACATTGTCGGGGAATGGAAAAATCCGTGATTCAGATTTTTAGGAAGATTTTTAGGAAGATTTTTAGAAAGAATTTTAGGAAGAATTATGGGAGAATAACGAGAAAATTGTAACTATTTTAGCTTTTTCGGTTAAAAAATACAAATTTTAAAAACGGAATATCTCGGAATTTTTTCTTTTTAAATTTGTGTCTTGATTCATTACATGCAGAAAGATACCAATACTTCTACAAACAACAATTTGTTATTTTGAATACTTGATTTAAAATAACAAATTTAAAAACCGTGTTATTTAAATTCAAATTTAAAAAATTTAAAAACCGTGTTATTTAAATGGGAAAAAGTCCGAACCTGCCGGCACCCCTTCCCGTTGAGATAGGAAGCTCTGCCTTCGCATAATTTTTTTTTTTGTTGTATTTGGAACCAAACGGAGGGGTAGCATAATCAAAATTTTTTTAAGGCGTTCTAAGTGTCACCCTAGTGACTATAGCAAAAATCCGTAATGGAAATGGTAATTATTTAGAATCAGGGTACGCATTATTTTAAATCCGTACATATAAAGATACAATGAACGCACTTGTCCACATTATTAATTAAGACGTTATTATTAAGACGATTATTAGTTAAGACGATTATCTTTGAAACTTTATGCGAAATTTAGATATGATATAAATCAGTTATATTTTCAATGCTTGTCCATCAAATACAAATGTAACGATTGGGTTACCACCGATTAGCTTCCAGATATATAACAAATAAAATGTAGTGTAAATATTACATCACTGTTTTAATATAATAATTCAAGACTTTGAGGATTTGATTTTATGCTTCTTGAGTTTTTAGATTATTATCATGTTTAAAACAGTCGCTTCTGCGGTTCTCGGAGCTTTCATTGCCACGCCCACTTTTATTGCTTCTGAAAAGCTGACGGAGTTATCAGAGCCAACTGTCTTTATGACGACGTTTCACAAACATTGTGGTTTGCTTTATCATCACGTTAGGAAAACGGCGTCAAGGAAGACATCATTGGAGACACCTTACTAGCGACTCCAAGTTCAGTCCAGATGTCAAAGGCAATAAAAGTGTGCTGAAAATGAAACCCTCGGAGGATCATATAAGGGACGTCATTTAGATATCCGGAGACTCAAACATGTCTTGTTTATCGTGTTTGCTGAATGCTATCTCACTTTACACTTTAACAGAAAACGAAACACGCACAATACATGTTTAATCAAAAGATTTCAACTTTTTCAGTAGTAATTTGTCATAAAAATCATCCCACTTGCATGTTTCTTTTCAGTTTTGTCCGATATAATGAAAAAATTATGAAAATACTTGATGAAAAATATGATGAACTTATCAATCTGTTGGGCAAAACGTAAACTTTTAGACCTTTTTCATTTGATGTTACAAAAGTTCTAATGTAAGAATCATATAGAAACATGAAACTATTTCTATATCAGATTTGTTTCACAATAAAATCCAAAAACATAATTAAAAAAGAGTTAGCATTGTGTAAAAACCAATAAATACTATCAATAATTCCGTCGCCAACCCCACAAAGGGGTTCCGCCACCTGGATCGCCAGCTCGCTTCGCTCGGTAGATTGACATCGTTCGGTTCTTCGAGACTCTTCCAATGACATACGTATATGTATACACATATACACATATACGCGTGTGTGTATATAATATGGATAGGGTTCCCAAAGCTATACATATACGAAAAATCGTGGAGATTAGTAGTTGGAGCAGCAGGAATAAAATCTCGCCCAACATGGCGACGAACTATAAGTCCTTGAATCCCGAGCCATTTCATTTTTCAGCGTCAATTTGCATGCCAATTTTCAGCTAAATCAGTTTAGAATTGGGTGAGAATTCGGAAGAATAAAATTAAAATTATACTTTTACAATTCGAATTTTAATTCTTCTCTGATAAAAATCGGAGTATACGAGGGATATACGAAGGGTCCATAATACTCTTATACGCTATAGTTCACGTATTCTTAAATGTCGTCATTTGTAAACCTGTTCATTCATCGTACATTCCGATTTTTACCAGGGTTGCGACAGATTACGCTGAAAATTGATAAAAAACATTCACAAAACATACGTCAAAGCCCCCTAACATAGACTTTGACTTGAAAATATATCTAGTTTCTGTATAATTTGAATATTATAAGTTAGGGATTGACTTTATCGACCGATTGTGAATTATATTATATGAAAAAATATGTAGTTTTCATTCCATTTAATCTATCAGTCACATAATATTCGGTTAACACATTTAATATACGGTTTATTAATACCGTTAATACATCATCAAACAGAGTCCCTAGTTATATTGCAGACGTCACTTTAAATTATCTATTTTTTAACATCACTACATTTTTTAACCGAATTTTATTGCTGCTATTTGTTTATATTTCGCCATTCTAATAACCTTTTGAACTGTATAAATGAAGAAATAAAAACATGAAACAAAAAAGACCTTAAGAAATAATAATATTCATTTGTAGATCACAAAAAATTAAATATTCAGACCGCCATTAAAAATCCGGCTTTGGAATTAAACTCCAGTGGAACGAGTTCGTTAAAAGTCGCCGTAAAAACTAGACTGGCTGATTTTTTCTAAAGCATCTATTATTTCAGCCGCTTTGAAAAGCAATAGATCATGATGCGCGAAAGCATCGCCTAAAATGTCTCTTTCTTAGGTCGCTTCATTGCTTGGCATTCCGCGTACACAACGCGCAACAACCTTATACGTACGAGTGGTCTTGAATAGATCTCCTCGAAAAGCACAACGCAAAAAGACCAGTGACGTAACTCGAGCCCTCCGTCAGCACTGACAGCGTCACTGCCAGTCAGGCTTTTGTGCTCGAAGCTTGGCCTCACCCACTCCCGGTATCCATAGGCCCGTACTGGTCCTGTTTGCCTCCTCCCTCGGCTCGAATTACCTGCGCTGCGTGGATTCGGTGTGTACGCTACGATCCGCAGCCACCATCGTCGTCGATTCTCCCATAACTGCGTTCCCTTTCATTCGCATCTTCGCCGAGTCGAGCGATTCGCCTTTGACGAAGTGCTTCTTTAGTTTGAAATGCTTGTTATTCAATATGGACCCAGAGCGACCTCGGCAACAAAGCGCTTCCGGAGAAAGAGCGCCGCCTACGAGGATTTATCGAGCGGTGAACACGTAATGCGTCTTGCAGGTAGCTTTTGCTTTAAGAACGACCTGCCACTGGATCTCAATTAAGAGCTGCGCCAATGACGCTGACGCGATTTGATTACGCTGAGAAAAATGCGAACCTGACGGTGAAGGTGGTTCTGAAGCGAATTGGAATTGAAGTCGACAGTCCGGCAAACAAATTCGTCATCGCGATACTAAGTTCTGTAGACACGTACGAAAACAACACTTCTTCAATCAATTAATATTGATTGATATCAGTTTGAAATCAATTGATAATCCATTTTTTATGATCACATGGAATTTGGTAATGAATTATTTTAACAATTATTTTCTTCAAAAACAAGTTGTAAATACATATGCAATTATTTGCCAGTTGGACACGAACAAGTTTTAACAGCTATTTTCTTTGTTATTATCCTATTACGTACAAGAAATTGCTCGGAAGCTCTAAAATAAATCTATGATAAATAATTTTGATATTAATTTTAGGCAGTAAAACTGACATGAGACGATCTGGAAATATCTCCAAAATGTCTCTGATAAAGTCTCCCGAAAGTCAACATCTCAAATGAAATGTTGTGGAAATTTCAACGTGATATTATTACATTGTTATATGTAAGTTATAGGCTAGTTCAAACAATAGTCATGTATAAGACAAGTCAAAATTGTCAACATTTTCACATTTACATCCCTAGTAGAAAATGAGTTTAGTTTTTGGCTAGTTTCTGTCCAGTTTGCTTTTTTCCCATGTTAAAGGTATAGGATAACTAGGCAGTGTAACAAAAAACTGGACAGATTTCTACCAGGTATAAAACTAATTTTCCCTCATATCAAAGAACAAAGACAATTATATTGGGATCTGACATTAGGCGCTGTTGTCGGCAAATACCCAAGCTTACAACCGCCATATTGGCCTGTGGTCCAATCACCTTTCTCCAAATGAAGGCTTTGATTAATTCGCAAATCGGCTACCGGCTCATGTCAATTCCTAATACACAATTCTTTATTTTAGTTACTATTTTAACAAAGTTCTTACTTTCATATTGAAGAATTCGACAAGATTTTCGTTTCAAGAATTTTCTTCTTATTCTCTTCAGGTTAGTTAAGTTTATGCATCAACTGAATTTTTGTAATTTTTGGACGACATAAAAATGCGACGTAAAATAAACCAGATGAAATTCGAAATATATGGAGGATGCGCTGGGGTCCAATTTACACTTTAAATGACGTTTGAGTATGCGCGAACGCTAACATTACCGCATGATTTGGACAACCCGATATACTTCCGCGTACGCATTAATTTTTACTGGGGAAGCTACTGGTGGCTGCGTGAAGTAAAAAAATTATTTATTGACAGAATCACCTGCTGGTTGTTAGACATCAACAATTTGTTGGCTCGAAAACTTAGTTTTATTTTAAATCTTTTATTTTAATTTTTCGCACGTTTAATTTAACCGCGAACGAAAGCATCAGTATGGCTTTCTCTTTCTCACACAGCCGTTGATGGTGACGAGCAGAAACGTAAAATTAAGGGAGTTAATAAAACTATAGTTTTCCATACTGTTGCAAGTTTATAATTTTTGCAACACTTTTCTAAGCTTTCCTTTTTCAATTTTTTGTTTAAATAGAAAAGTTTTATACTCATTCTTAAAATAATCACCTTCATTAAAAAAAAAAAAAAAAACTTGTTAGGTTATAGTATCAGTTAAAAACTTTGAAATTTTCATATACATTTTTTTTTGCTTTTAGGTTATCCGTAGCTCTTTCGCAAAAATGTGAATTCTTGAAAAAAATATGAAAAACGTGTGGAATTTTTGTGTGCATGGAAAGTACAGTGGAGGGTAACTGACTTCTGAAATACTGATTGGAAAAAAGCTATTTCTTGGGAGTGTTTTTTATGTACACAATATTCGACAAGAATTTCTTTTAAATCTTGAATAAATAAAAATAAATCTTTAGGATTAATAATTTTGTAGGTTAGCTCGAGAGGCAACTCTTTTAAGCCTACCGCCAACTACTTCACTGGGACCGTCACCATGAAATGCGGAGCAAAAAATGTCGTTCTGCAATGCAAAAAAAAAGGATCTCGATAGCTCAAACACAACCAATGTTACACGTGTTTAAAAGAAGTAGCAAACATTTTCAACGCAGATTAAGATTTTATCATTTTAAGAAAAAATATTATCTTGGAAAACTAACTTAGGATTTTGATCTTTTTATATATGTAACGGAACTTTAGCAACTTTCAATAAAGTCGCCGGAAACTCCATATCACTACGTGGAAATGCTCAACAGTAAAAAGATAAGAGAGGGAATGCAATTTTTTGAACGAACATAAGATATAGTGAAATATAATATTATTTCAAAGCATTGTAAAAATCTACGTATTGATACACAATTTGTATTTTGGCCGCTTACTAGATAATTCGAATGGTGTGAATTTTTGAATAAATGTGCAATTGAAAGTTATTTACGTTTTATGTTTCGGCGGTGATGACAATAATAACCTCTTCAGACATTATTTCAATAATAATATTGTCAGAATTAAAATGGCCCAGGTTTAGTTTAAATAAAAATTATGTTAATATATAATAATTCTAAATAATTATATCTATTCATATTTCGAGTCACTTGATTATTATTACTTCCGAAATTTAAAGTAATTGCGTAAATTACTCTTACACCTATACTAAACCAGCGGGTTATATCAATATTTTCTGCATGTCGAGCAGATCGAGCTTCAACAAAACGATGAAGGAAATATTTAGTCCCCCTTTCAGTCACCTCCATACTTGCGGAACCAAGTCCTAGAATGTGTAAAATAATGTATTCTTAAAAAAACTGTAACTTGAATATATAATGTATTTCCAAATTGTACAATGCGACATCATAATCAAAGTCAAAAAAATGTATCTAAAAAATATGTAGCAAAATAATCTCAACTAAGAGATTAAAAATGTTTTAAATAAAAAAAAAACACCCTAAGAAATAATTTCTTCGAGTTCACACCGTGAATCAGTGTGCTGATTTCCTAAATTTCTTATACTTTATTTACATTCACCGGTTCCTATTTGTCTTTGCTAAAAGTACATTATACACGACGGGATAGACGCGAGATTAACATTGGACCTTTATTTAACCTTCTAAAGCTCATATTCTTGAAAATTAAAAAGTATGAAATTAAAATAAAATTATTAATTAAAACAAATTTTCAAAAGTAATGTCAAATTCATTTAATTTTCGAAAGACTTTTCATTAAAATATTAAAATAAAAAACATCTTACCCGCTAAAATTGTAAATAGTATATTACGATACGTGGCCAGAAAGTCGGAGTTCCTGGCCGGCATGACATATAAAGCCGAGGCGAAGCCGAGGCTTTATATCAGGTCCGCCAGG